>PQWD01013755.1:0-225408 GCA_019425675.1 Leucinodes orbonalis | reverse complement strand
ATTTGTCAGAATTTATTACCATTAAATTATAAATTAACAGGCTCAGTTTTAATTGTTCTAATCCGAGTTATAGAAATTAATAATAATAAATAATTACTTATAACTCGGAATCCTCACTATTTACATATTATGCAGGATACAATTTATTAAAATCATAGGGCCTAATACATAATGGTGGGCTGACACCTGGACTAGGATATATCCAGTATTTGAGGTAGGATCCTGAATTCTAACCCGAGTTTAAGTAATGTTGTACGATGTACCCGTGCCTAACGTGGACAAAGTTTCCCGCCCGACTGCGTCTGCCATTCTGGTTCTCAGCCAACTCAGACGAAGTTTTAGTAATTAAGAAACGCAATTCCGTTTTACGTAAGATTTTTTAGTGCTATAGCTACTTGGCAATATAAATCCTTAGTTCTTTGTTCACTTTTCTTATCTGTTCTGTTAAATATTGTTTTATATATTTGGGAATCAATATATTAGGGAGACGAAGTTTTTTTAAGTAATTAATAAAATGCAATTCTTTTTAACGGAGGATCTTTAGTGATATAGCTACTTGGTAATTTACAGCGCTTCTTTATTTACTTTTTTATGATGTTGTCTAAAATACTATCTTAAGTTAGAAAAATCATATTTTGGGGAGAAGAAAGGTTTTAGTAACTAAGCAACGCAATTCTGTTTTACGTGGGATTTTTCTAGTGCTATAGCTATTTGGCAATATAAATCGCTAGTTCTTTGTTTAATTTTATAATTCTGTTCTTTTGATTATAGAAACTAACTAGTTTATATGATGAAGTCTGAAGGAAATGAATAAATAATTATTTCCTGACGTTCACACTGCGCCATTTAGCCAAAAATTAAGCATTAGCTTGTAATATGGAAACTAAACAACGGTTAAACATACTCAAATACTTTTTTTGTAAATACATATACATTATACATATATAAAACATTCAAACCAATACAAACAAACATGTTCATACACACAAATGTTTGTACTGCCCGGGGATCGAACCCGGAGCCCTTGGTGCAATAGTGGCATTTGGAGCAAGACGATTTTCGTAATTTTTTCATTTAAAATAAGGTTTACAACAATAAGGCCCGTTTTCTAGAACGAGTATGTTATTAAATTTTTTTCATCATCAACTCATTAAACGTCCCCACCGAGGGGCACGACCTTACCCGAATAGGTGATTAGACCTTAGTGTCAGCGGGCCGGTGCGGTTAGACGACTTCACGCACAAACTTTGAATCTCTTCGCAGGCGTGCGCAGGTTTCTTCACGATGTTTTCCTTCACCGAAAGAGCGTCGGATAACGTACATATATTTTCGAAAGTTCGAAAACAAATTGGAATGTGGCGGGATTTGAACATCAGCCTCCGTAGGAGGGCAACGGCCACACCATTGAGCCACCGACGCTCCAGAACGAGTATGAATTTACTTAAATTGAGTTACAAAGGAATGGTGATAATTATACTTATAGAGTGCTATTCCTGTTTCACTTACTTAAGTGAAGATCAACTCTTATGTCTCGTTCTAGGGGATAATACAGGACTTCGATATTAAAAATAGTGAATAAGACAGTTTTAACTTCTGTTTTCTTTGGCATGGTTACTTAAAATAACGTAATTGCTCTCTACAGCATTTCGACTTCATCACTACATATTATAAAACAAAGTAGCTTTTTTGTCCCCATGTCCCTATATCTTTATGTGCGCGTAATCTTTTAAAACTACGTACGGATTTTGAGGCGGTTTTTTTTAATAGATGGAGTAATTCAAGAAGAAGGTTTATATGTATAATAACATCCATTTAATAGTGGGGAAATACTGATATTTTTGAGGATTCTAATGAAATGTCGTAAATAATTTCATTTTTTTCCGTTTTCATTGCAAACGCAACTAACTATCAAATAATGTACTAAGTATTATCACATTGAAAAGGTCTACAGAAAACTCAGCGATGGTATAGTCTATCTCTTATGGATATCACAATAACATTTTTTGTTATTTACTTTCTACAACAAATAATGGCAAATTTCGAAGCGATGTTAACCAATACAGCATTATTCTTTTCCAATTAAGTCGATCACACACAGCTCATTAAACGTCCATCGAGGGGCACGAGCCTACCCGTATAGGTGATTAGGCTTAGTCGTCACGCGGGCCCAGTGCGGATTGGACGACTTACACACAACTTCGAATCTTCGCAGGCGTGCATGAAGGTTTCCTCACGATGTTTTCCTTCACCGTAAGAGCGTCGGATAACGTACATATATTTTCGAAATTCGAAAATTACATTGGTACGTGTCGGGATTTGAACCTCAGCCCGGTAGGAGGCGACAGTCCACACCACTGAGCACGACGCTCTTCCAATTAAGTACTTAAATAAATTGTTGATTTAACATAGATCTATATGGTCCTTTTAGCATATGATTTAAGAATATTTTCGATTACAGATTTAAATTACGGTACATAGCGTTTGCGCCGGTACTGGCCGACCGGGCAGACGGGAGCGTGCTTATTATCACATATGGATATTACCACAGATTTCCCAATACAGGAGATAGGGCAAGCCGCGTTTTTAAGTGCGACAATGTAAGCTCAGAGCACACACTGGCTGCAGTTTACGCTCTGTGAGACGAGTCAAGACGCACGAATATTAGAAGAAATTACGTTTTTCCAAAATGCCATCCTGTGCATTGTAACATGCATCATCGCAAGGAATCAGTAAATTTACCAAGAAATATAATAACTTTTCAAAGGTAAGAACCGAAAGAAATTGCGAAGCTGGGACTGCCTATAAACTTGGCGGCTTGTCCAGTCTAATTGTATATTCGGATGTCTGTGGATATCACCATTGCACCCATGCGTAACATGGGCGGGTTGCTATCTAAAAATATATTCTTAAAATAACAAATTTTACTTCACTTTTAAATTTTATATTAACATTTAATTAAAACCGTTTTGTTTTATTTTATCACATGTCCTCATTACTCGTGGGGTCTTTTTACTAATATTTCGTATTACTTGATAAATGGATAAACATTAACAGTATAAGTACATTGAAGTGCATTTACTAATTGTATCTGTTAATGTAAAAACGTTTTTAAGTGTATGAATAATACATTGATGTAATATCCCATATGTTACATATAGCTCTGCCCGCGGTATTACCGCGGGTATGAATTCCGCAGTATAACGTTGTGTATGTGTTTATCACGATGTCAGCTAAATTCATAACACATTTTATTAAAAGCGCTTCGTTAAGTAACGTCGAGGCTTTCAGCTGTTGCTCAACACTATTTTATAATAAAAAAAACTTTATATAAAATATAAGTTTTCTTTATTATATTAGCTACCTGCCAAAAAAAAAACCTGTCAAAATCGGTCCAGCCATTTCAGAGATTAACCGGAACAATAAACAGACAGACGGACAGACAAACAAATTAAAAAATTTTTTGGTGTATGTTCGTACAATATTTATAATTTAAATAAACGGTTATTTCACTGTTCAAATGACACTCAGATTTTATTTACATGTATAGATTTCAATTCATATTATAAATTATGAGTTGATATAGCGCAACACATCAAATATTGCAAAGGCTTTATTAAATCCAATATATTGTTACGAATTGCGTATTTAAAATGTCATTAAATATGGCGGCTAATATGTGACGTCAGTCCACAGAAATCCATAGAGTATGACATGCGAATTGTCAAATAGCAAAGAGTGTAGTATGTTCTAGATAATTCGCGAACTATGTAGAATGACGTCGACACTTCGAGCTCAGCGGCCGGACAGGTATATAAGGCGGGCCGACGGGTGCGCCGGGAGTTTGTGTTCTACTCAAGAGCGAACGAAGAGCGAAATACCTGCGACTACAAGGAAGAAGCGAGTGATACAGCGATATCTAAGGGATCGTCGAGTGTGATATAACAGTGTGAAGAGTTAACGTGTGATTATTACGTGTGTGTGCGGAAAGTGTTGTGTTATAGTGTGCAGTGTTAATTACGGATTTTAGTACGAGTGTAAGTGTAATTAGTGTTGTGTGTGATTAATATTGGTTAATAATAAGTGTGTTACCGTGTTATTCTTCGTGTTTGGCAATAATTTATCCGAAACCCCCAGCTCGTAACATTTGGTGTCAGAAGTGGGATAAGCATATACAGCCATTTCTCTTGTCTTACCGAAGCGCTATCCATGAAAGCACATCCGTAACCCCAGCATTTGCAAATTTCGGTCGAGAACTAAGGTTGCCTGCTGACCTTATTACTGGAATACCTCCTGATACACCTCGTAGTATAACGGAGTACGTAAGTGATTTAAGAGATAAGATGAATGACGTTTATGAGCATGTTCGACAGTCAAGTCAGCAGTCATCAGAAAGGACCAAAACACGTTACGATCGCAACGTAAACAATCAAGGTTTTGAAGAAGGTTCATTGGTATGGCTACATAACCACTTCGAAGCAAAGGAAAGTCTCCCAAACTTCAAGCTAAATGGGATGGACGTACCAAGTTAACCAAAATTAACGACGTCACGTACCGTATACGCAAGCACCCACGAGGAGCATCCAAGATTGTTCATGTGGATCGATTAGCGCGTTTCTATGGAGATAATGCTCGGGACGAGCATTTCTTGGAAGGGGGCAGTGTTACGAATTGACGTATTTAAAATGTCATTAAATATGGCGGCTAATATGTGACGTCAGTCCACAGACAATCCATAGAGTATGACATGCGAATTGTCAAATAGCAAAGAGTGTAGTATGTTCTAGATAATTGCGAACTATGTAGAATGACGTCGACTTCGAGCTCAGCGGCCGGGACAGGTATATAAGGCGGGCCGACGGTGCGGGAGTCTTGTGTTCTACAAGAGCGAACGAAGAGCGAAATACTGCGACTACAAAAGGAAGCGAGTGATACAGCGATATTAAGTGATCGTCGAGTGTGATATAACAGTGTGAAGAGTTAAGCGTGTGATTATTACGTGTGTGTGCGGAAAGTGTTGTGTTATAGTGTGCAGTGTTAATTACGGATTTAAGTGCGTGCGTTAATTGATCAATTAGTACGAGGTAAGTGTAATTAGTGTTGTATGATTAATATTGGTTACTAATAAAGTGTGTTACCGTGTTATTCTTCGTGTTTGCAATAATTTATCGAACCCCAGCTCGTAAATATCATAGCAAATTGAATCCAATAAAATAGGATTGCAATATTGGACAATTCAGTATTTGGTCCGATGGAAAATTTATATATCAAATGTAGTGAGATGAATACAAGTTATAGGAGTCTTAACACATTTATAGCTAACAAATTGAATGTTTGTGAAGGCTACAAATGTAAATAAACGTCATACGCGTCTACTCACACATACATTACTCGAACAGTACTGCTTGAAATATCGATTTCAGTAGGTAAAAGGTATCAACAATGATTAGCAATGGTTTCTTAGTTATTTAGTTTCATTTGAGTAAAAAGCTGTATCAGAAGCATGAATGAATATAGCATGAATCTATAAAAGTATATATTTTTGCTTAAAATAAAGGTACTGAAGTAATTTAATGTTTTATTTATTATTAGTATCGTTTAATGTGTGTGTGGTGTTATGGTGTAATGGTTGAGACATCGGCTGCTATCGGCACTAAGGCTTCCGTGTTTGATTCCCGGGCAGCACATATTTGTGTGAATAACATGTCTGTTTGTATCGGTCTAGGTGTTTCTAGGTATATATGTTTGATTTTCAAAAATATATACAAGTATTTCATAGCCATTGTTAAGTACTCATTACTACAAAGCTTCACACTTAACTTGGAGCTAGATAGCGAAACAGTGAATGTCAGTGGATATTTATATTTAGTTTTTATGTCACAAGTTGGCAATTTTGCTGTTATGTTGTTTGTAGTCTATTTATCGGGATGACATATGTAGTAGGGGCTTCCGACCTATCACCTAACTGTAACTATATTTGTTGTTAAATAAAAAGCAGATAACAGTTTCACAACCACTGCCATAGATTACAAAGTTTGGGGAGTCTAAAAATGTAACCGAACTTACGTTGGCACGGTGCCATACAAAGTTGTTTCATGTGAAACTTTCGTAGTAGACTAAAATACGTTTCCGAAACTTACTCTACTGAGATAATATGAGTTCACCCAATGTCGAACCCTTCGATAATAAAAACGCGATCAGAGGATTTATAATAATCATCAATGTTTGGTTTTGTTTCTATTACAAAGATACAAGATACAAAAATCCAATCTTTTGTTTTGTTTCTAATACAAAGATATTTGAAAAAAAAAAGAATAGTTTACTTATTTTAATACACAGTTGTAAGAATATACATTCTTTATACCTTCATAATATTACCTTTGTTTTTATATCCTTAATTTAGTCTAATTAAAACAAATTAAGAACACCACAATGTTTAAAGATTCTCTCATTACGTCTTTTAACTCACTGTTCTATAAAATGGTCATTTCTTAATCGTTCGTCATTACTAAATAAGTAAGGTTATCAGTACCTACGAGGAAAAGATTTCTTAATTGTTGACAAACAATTTATTTATCGTCTTTATGACTTACAAAAACAGAACGCAGTCAGTGCAATATCATCGCTTGAGTTGATAACACCATCACGATGATATATATTGTGTTAGTTGGAATACTGGTTATTTTATTAGCAATATACTATTTTAGGTTCAGTGTTAGAAATTATTGGAAGAATCGTAACGTTGTACAAGTGGATGAACTTCTAAAGACTTTTATTCGGCAATCGATCACTTGCTGAAATATACAAGGAGGTGTATGATAAATACCCAGAAGAACCGTACGTCGGAACGTATTTGGGGTCGAAACGTGCTCTGATCCTGAGAGATATACAAAACGTACAAGCTGTTTTGAGCGGTGATTTTGAGAGTTTTCATAGTCGTGGAATAGTGACTAGTGATGGTGATATTTTGGCAGACAATGTGTTATTTATTGGTGACTATAATCGGTGGAAACTAATTCGGCAAAAAATCTCCAATTTTTACAAGTGTAAAGCTAAAAATATGTGCTACATTATTGAACGAACTGCTTTTGATTTTGTAGAAATGATGAAGTCAAAAAAGATTTGAAAACGAAACCGTTTGTTGCGTTATACACATATACGACTGCTTCAATAGGTGCATCTGTTTTCGGCATAGATACCCAACTACAAAACACAATGGATTCACCGTTTTTAGAAATGTCATGGAAATCAGTTAAACCAACATTTATTGGCAATTTGAAATTTCTGATAGGCAACTTGTCACCAAGATTATACCGGTTGCTTAATTTGAAAGTGTTTGGGGAACATGAAGACTTTTTTATTGGCGCTGTTAAGAAAGTTCTAGAGAGTCGTCGGACTAGTAGAAAGTTTATTCATGATTTTATTGATTTGTGTGTGGAACTGCAATCAGCTGGAAGTATGACAGATTTCACAACTGGTTACCAGATACAACCTACGGACGAAGTGTTAGCGGCTCAAGCTTTCTTCTTCTTTGTAGCTGGCGCCGATACTTCAGCTAACACAATGAATTTCACTCTTCTTGAATTGTCAACACGGCATATATTCTCAGTAGACTTCATGAAGAGATCGATAAAGTATTCGAAAATAATAAGGGACCAATGACATATGAAGTTATCGAAAAATTAGAGTATTTAGATATGGTTATCAATGAATCAATGAGAAAATATCCTCCGATTGGTTTAATGCAAAGAGAGTGCATGAAAAATACTGTACTGCCTGTTGGAAACCTCAAAATTGAAAAGGGTGTCTTCGCAATTATTCCTGTTTATGGAATTCATAGAGATGAAAAACTCTTTCCGAATCCTGATATATTTGATCCAGAGAGGTTTGCTCCATCGAATGCAAGAAGTTTGCCTAAGTTTGGTTACATGCCATTTGGAGAAGGGAAAAGAATATGTTTAGGTAAGACTTGACACTAAGTCGTCGAGGTAGGAACGGTGGTACCTACCTTGATGACTACCTTTTGTACATTTGTGTTCCGGGAATAAGAGACAGTGTTGACAGATTTGACGGAAAATAATGTCTACCTAATTATCTGTTTTCTTCTTGTTTATTTTCTTCAAGACTGCATATTTCATATTGGTCACGGTCAGGTGTAACACTTACTACCGTTCACTTATGTTTCTTTTTATATAATATTACCTTGCCACTAAGTGAATGCCACTTTGTGCGTTTTTCAAACCGAAAGGGTACAGGCCCAGTACAAGAGTATGGTGGATGGAATCTCTAGTACCGAATTACTGACTCCAGGAGCTTAGCTATGTTGTGTTCTGTGTATGTAATACGCTAAGATCGTTTTACATTCATCTCAACGATCGTCAATTAATTCAGGCTATAATTGCATTCACAATACTACTTGTATCTATATATTTTCCTTTTTATTTGTCTTTATTTAGGATAATAAACAAATTTAGTCAAATATTAAATTTGCAAATTTTTTGTAACTGTAGTAAATTGACTTCGTTTCTATGGACACAAACTAATGAGTGTTTGTTTTTCTATTTAAGGTGCCAGATTTGCTCGTCTTCAAGTGAAAGCTGGCTTAGCGTTTTTGTTGCGATCGTTTACGCTTAAGGAGCAAACCTACACTCCAAGGAATTTCGAGAAGAGCTTCTTCAGTTTACGTGATCCAGATGCAAAATATGAACTTGTGTTGAGAGAAGACATGACATGATCTTATACCATATTTAAACTTGCATAATCTATATTAAATTTTAATTAAATTTTTTTAATGTATAAATTTTGTATATTTACATCCGTGTATATATTGTATCGTTGATTAAATTTTTGGGAAAGATAAAAAAAGGAAATAATATATTTCTCAATTATTACTGTAAATAAAAATTAATTTAAAATTACTGACTATGACATTTATCTATGGGTCCATAATAATAATAATAATAGCGAGGCTATTTTACTATTTATGAAACAAAACAAATGACTTTATCATATTTTGCAAAACAGAAAATAAGTATATGGATGAATATAATTTGTAAATCTTCGCAAACATGCCATCTTAGAAATGGAAACTATGTAAAGGAGTTTTGCGCTAACTTTTATTTTAAAAGTTTGCAAGCAACCAATAACATCACTGAGCTTGGTCCTCATTAGAAACTTTTCCTAACGACGTTACAACCAGTCGCAAATCGCTGCTTAACTGCCCTAATCTGAGTGCACTTAGTCCCGCAAATCAATATGTGGTCGCATTGGGTTGATATTTTAATAGCATCCTACTCCGGCATAATATGTGACGATTTCACGGTCACAATATATCTAGTAATGGAAATTGTATATATGCGTTGAAAAGGAATAAGATGAAATCTCGTAGTCACTTTTGTGTAAGTGTACAGGACGGTCTGGATGTTCACATGATGGTAAGTGACCAGACCATAACAGAGCGGCATTAAAGGAGACCAACAACTTATAGACAGTTATTATTCTCCATCAATGCCCCACTGCGCCCGTCACCCGAGACAAAAGATGTTAGGTATCTTATACTCGGTAATTTCACTAGCTACCGTGCCCTCATCCCGAAACACAAAAGTGCATAGCACTCCTGTTTCACGGGATGATATCTGGCACTGCGGTGGTACCTACCGATACGACTCAGTATCGAATCTACCAACTAGTAAAAAGAAAATATGACTACGAGATTTCATCTTATTCCTTTGCAACGTCAAAAAAAAATCAGTTTATAGTTTAAAAAAATAACGTTAAATAAAATTTATTTAAGACGTAGAGCATAAAGAACTTTTTTTGACGTTAGGAAGTGAAGAGGTCGATCTGGACGCTCACCTGATACTGATAACACGCCTGACCATGACAACGGCATTGAAGGATACCAACAACTTATAACGCCCGCCACCCGAGATAAGAGATGTTAGGTCTCTTATACCCGGTAATTTATATGCAAAATAAAAACTAATTCGTGATTTTCGGAAAATGTATTGTTTCCAAATAAAGTTTTCAATCAGCTAAAATACGAAATCTAATCATTGGTATAGTGACATAATCGATCAACAACCGAATGCAATAAAGCTAAGATATCAAGCTCTCATTGTAAACAAATAAGAGCATTTTTTATGTGACATTACCTACGAGTAATCACATAGAAACTAGTAATAATGTAGTCAAGGTTTTTATATCAAGCAAAGTATTTTGTAACATAAAAGAAATACGCGCACTAAAAGTCCCACATCGAAATTTTCTGCTCGCAAAAAAATAATATTACAAACATCTCATAAACGTTCAGACTCCAAGAACAATTTCACTATATTAGACAGCGGCATTATGAAGGTGGAGTGATAAGGGATATCCATGAATGATGGACACCCTCGGCAACTGAAGTGTCAAACTTCATAGAGTTAGGAACTTCATAAACTCAAACGACTATTCGCAAACAGCTGTCTATGATGATACTGGGAACTGAAATTCAGCAGAAACTTATAGGAAGTTTCGGTTTACGTTGCTTCTTTTGGGTAAGCTTTGCATAATACCGTTGCATTGTTTATGACTAAGGTATTTCTTCTGCTTGGGGTACAGTTGGTTCTGCATTGATAAAATATGGTTGAGAGGTCAACTGCAACACCAAGGGTTCCAGGTTCGATTCTCGGGCAGTGCAAACATTTGTGTGCATGAACATGTGTGTTTGTAATGGTCTGGGTGTTTTCTATGTATAATATGTATGTATTTACAAAAAAATATATAAGTATGTTTATCCGTTGTTTAGTACCCATAATACAGGCTTCACGCTTAACTTGGGGCTAGATGGCGCTGTGTGAATGTCAGTGGATATTTATTTTATTATTAAAATGATAATGAATCCTAAAACATGCCGTCCATAGAATACACCCATTTATTCAAAGTCGCTTTTTGTCCCCAGTCCGCTGTCAAAGAGCCTTGAATAATAAGGTGTGTTGATTTTTTGACAACCTAATTGGTTCATTGGTTGTGACAATGGCTACTATACCAAAGGTTACCGATTCGATCCATGGGTAATTAAAATATTTGTGTGCATGTACATGTTCTTTGAAATGGTCTGGGTATTTCTATTTATAATATCATCATCATTAAACGTCCCCACCGAGGGGTACGAGCCTACCCGTATACGGTGATTAGGCCTTAGTCGTCCATGCGGGCCCAGTGCGGGTTGGACGACTTCACGCACAACCTTTGAATCTCTTCGCAGGCGTGCGCAGGTTTCCTCACGATGTTTTCCTTTACCGTAAGAGCGTCGGATAACCTACATATATATTTTTCAGAGGAGGGCGATAGTCCACACCATTGAGCCACCGACGCTTATGTATAATATGTATGTGCAAAAATATACAAATGTTTATCAATTTTTTAGTACCCTTACTACAAGCTCCTCGCTTGAAATGGGGCTTGATGGCGCTGTGTGAGTGTCAGTGGATAATTTTATTTATTTATTTATTCAAAGACGCTTTTTGTCCTCAGTCCGCTGTCACAGAACCTTGAATAATAAAGGTCTGTTAAATAAATTCACTCAGAATGTTCGCAGGTCTAGAAGTTTAGACTAACTTGTCTCAACTACATGTATAAAGAAAGGATCAACGCCCTCGACACAGATTGGGTGGATACATTTTTCAACCGAATAAATCTTCCAATTGAGTTTCACAGAATTTGATAGATGGATTCGTTAAATTATATCGTAAATATGGATATTAAAATTATTTATTTACAACGACGAGTGGATCATTTTATAAAATAATTTTAACATTATACTTTTCTCCAGCTGGATCGTGTTTTTAAATAATAATTAATAATATATTTTTTAAATATAGCTATTAATTTTGAATATCTACTTAGATATGGACAGGGCGTATATTTAATCATTGGCATCCATTTCACCTATTAATTAACTCATATTTTGGAATGTTTTTATAGGAACCATAGAGGTTTATCATAAAAGTTTTACAAAATAAATATTGAGTAATGCTATAATTTATAATAGCTCGTAGTGATTTCAAAATTATTAAGTAATATTAACTAAGCTGATCTTAGTTGGAACTGTTAAGCCTCTAGTCTTTAATATATTATAAGAGAAAAACTTTGATAGCGCGTTCCAGGCGCTAATACCGTTCGCGCCCGATAATCCCCAAATCCGGGCGTTCTGTCTGATCCAGACACGGGCTTTATTGTACAGACATTCACTCGGCCATCCGTCGATATCTCAACGTCACATAGTGAGGGACCCAGGGCCTCAATTCCACTAATTCACTTGACATTACGATACTATACAATCCAACTTCAAATTTGGCATTCCGGTATAAATGGTAATTGTATAGTAGAATAAATTGTCGAATGGTGTTGCCAATTAAAATCTATCATAAAACAGAGGGAATGAGTGTAAAACTTTATTATTGAAAAACTATAACGATCCTAGCTCATTTTAAAGTAAGCGGAATTGGGGACTTATTTTGCTACGTAGAGCCAATTTGTTTGGACGCTGCGTCTGACGCCGAAGGGTAGGTTTAGTTGCTGCTTTTTACCTTATATGCTGGATTCGATTAAGTGGCGGTTGACAGGTGGTATTTAATTGTGTACGTTTGGGATTTTCTTGTGTTGGTTGGACCTTGTAAAGAGAGAATTGCATGTCGTATGGTTTTCTCTGCAAATCTGATACGTGTTTCATGATTAGAAATCAGATTCTTCAGGCCAAACAGATTTTATTTGCTCGAATATAAAAATGTTCACAGTATGTATGCGATCTTATACTCGTGAACGTAAATGTGAACTAAGCTTATATGCGCGTGTACTTTTTGAAAGCTAAACTGAAAAAGGCAGAGGACCGTGATATATGGCGCAGAATGGGGAAGACTTAGAGCGTTGGTAACTCATTGGTGTGGACGATAACCCTCCGATCTGACGGGCACAGGTTTAAATTCCACCACGTACCAATGTGTTTTCGAATTTTCGTACGTTTATCCGACGCTATTACGGTCAAGGAAAACATCGTGAGAATTCCTGCGCACGCTTGCATAGTCATTCAAAAGTTGTGCGTGAAGTCGGCCAATCCGCACTGGGCCCGCGTGGGCGACTTAGACCTATACCCTATACGGGTTATATTCATTACAAACTTCGCTTAATAGCAGTATATAAAAACGTTACCCATGTAAAAAACTTTCCTAGTCTCACCGGCTCAAAATTAACAAATACTCGTAATACTAAACTCAATGTTCCACATAACAGCCAAAGGCAAACTGAGCGCAAAATGCTTTATCTCGGAATATGCTTACAACCAGCCTCTTTGCGGACAGCGGTGTGGGGCGCGACCGCATTCGTATAAACCCAACTAGCGGGACGCATAAAACAATGTATTTCTCTTGATGGGTGCACACGGGGCTGTATTGCAGACGGCTAAATGTTATTATTGTCATTGCTTATCATGAAATTCATTGGAGGTCAGAGAGTCGGAGGTTCATTCGTGTGGTGGAGGTGCAAGTTCCTATCTCGCTACGTACTAATGTATTTTCGAATTTTCAATATATATGTGCATTTTTACGGTGAAGGAAAACTGCGGTTGTGCGTAAAATCGGCCAATCCACACCTGGCCTGCACGGACGACTAAAGCCTAATCACTGTGTACGGGGAGGCTCGTGCCCCTCGGTGGCTCTTTTCCACTTACTTTCTTAGCTACAAAGCTTGTATTTTCCAATGCATGTATCTCACAATGAACACTCGGTCGACAAAACGTTTAGCTTTATAAGTGTTTTTCACTTTAGATAGGCATTATGCTTTTAACAAATAGTTTTTAATAAATTTTTGAATCTGTGGTTTAATAATTAATCTTATTAAGAGTATGTTTTGTATATACGTTATAAATATATCCCACTATCACCAATTCATGTGAAATGGTGTTAGTGGGTATTTATAGGCTCGTGCCCCTCGGTGGGGACTTTTATTAGCTGATGATGATGATTCAAGATTTTAATTAACTATTTTATATTATGCAAAAAACAAGTTAAAAACAATTAAGAATCATTTTCGCCTTATACGGAAACGGAATCGCAGGCAACAACAAGAGTAAATCTATTATTTTCATGTTTCAAGTTCTAAATATGCTTATTATAAATAAGAAGTTGTATTTGAAGCGATGTTACCTGCGGTATAAGATATTTTATCGCTGTAAGACGCTGCCTATGGGATAGTGTAGAGTATCAGCTGAATTCATAAGAATTTTTAACTAAAATCGCTTCACCCGTTTAGACTTTAAGAAGTAACAAAGATACACATTCACAAAGTTTCACCTATACAATAGATATAAGTGTGATGAACGTATCGTTTTTTTTGCAAAATATTTTCTGTATCAGAGTGCCTCGCGATTAGTCAAGCCGGCTGCTATGGCGCGACCTGCGGTATGGTTTTATGAGCCGACAGGCAAAGGTTGGGGCCGACCATTCCTTATATGAAACTGTAAACCGTCTGCATTTCTGTATTGTATAGGGTGACGTCATATAACTGGGCCTAGTGAGAAAACTTGATAACACAAGGAACTTTTTTAAATATTTCCTTACCGGATGGTACTTGTAAGTGGAGCATTGGTGGCTCATTGATGTGGACTGTTCAAATACCGCCACAAACTAATGACTTTCGAAATTATATTATGTTTATTCGACACTCTAACGGTGAAGGAAACATCGTGAGAACCTGCGCACGCCTACGAAGAGATTCAAAAGAAGCAGGCCCATCCGCACTGGCCCGCGTGGACGACTAAGTCTTATTCACTTTACGGCTCGTGCCCGTCGGTGGGGACTCTAAAAGGACACTCGCAACTCACTGTAGTATAGCTCTCTCACAATGACCATAACTTACTCAAGTTTTTGTGAGATTAGTCATCATTTATTTTATTATGGGCACACTTGAAACAAAACCAAAAGTATGGATTTCTCAGTCTGAGCGATCTAATCGTCAGTATGTAAGATAACGTGTTTCATATGATGCTGGAACAATAATAGATCTAGGAAAAATTGCACTACAAACTAGTGAATTAACTATCGATCTCACCGTGGGATTTGTATCTGACTCCAGGCTCTAATAACTTAGGTAAATGCTGCCACTAGACCACGGCAGCAGCTGAATAAACATAGATAATTATTAATTGCCCACAACAAATAAAACACTTCACAAGATTTTGCATGAAACAGGTACAATTGGACAGCTTTAATACTAAATAGATATTTCTTCCAGACAACCAGCTTATGATGGAAGAGGACAGCCGGAAGAACGGGTATGCATATAAACAAGAAGAAATACAAATAAAAACAATAACCTGAATATATATACTTAAATTCAGACCTGAATATATACAAAAGATAACCTATAAGCATCATTTTTAAATACATTGTAAGGTTTGAGAATATTTTGTGTTTTAAAATGAAATTATAATATTTTAAACTGGCCACACTAAATGAACGGTGACGTACCTAGCGGCCATGATGGCGAATCGAGTCACTTTTGCTTAGGAGCTCCGGCCGAAGACGGACGTCTATGTGAGTACTTGAATTAACTGTGTAAGAAGGGTACTAATCATACTGTGTTTAACCTCTTGAAATTATATATATATTATACGTATTTAATGCAAATAAAGTATTTTATTTTGATTTTGAAAGGTAATCGTAATTTGTTATCTGTGATACTCGAATTACAATATTGTTGTTGAAAGTCAATATTTTCTATATATAATGATTTACCTAGTTATATTGTAATTAAATGCAATTAGTGGGAGCGTGGATGAGAAAGGCGGAGGACCGGGATGTCTGGCGAAAAATGGGGGAGACATATGTCCAGCAGTGGACTGCAATAGGTTGAAGAGAGAGAGAGAGATGGGAGCGTGAGTGTATCATATCATATGATTATAATAAATGCTTTGAGTGGGAATATGAGTTTTATTATAACATACATAAACATTCTAAATGTAATAAAAAAATATTTTCTTATAACACTGAAAAAAAATCCGTTGAACACATCCCAGTTTTCATACCACTTTACAGATACAATTCCCGTACACTTTTAGTACCTTCATATCGAAACGACGCTTTGTTTAAAATTATTCCTAGCTATCCACGTAGCGAATCCCATTTTCTTTTCCACTTACTTTCTTAGCTACAAAGTCTGTGTTTTCCAATGCATGTATCTCACAATGAACACTCGGTCGACAAAACGTTTAGCTTTATAAGTGTTTTTCACTTTAGATAAGCATTATGCTTTTAACAAATAGTTTTTCATACATTTTGAAATCTGTGGTTTAATAATTAATCTTATTAAGAGTATGTTTTTTATATACGTTATAAATATATCCCACCTACATTATTTCATGTAAGATGTTGCCAAGTCGACCACATTGGGTTTGCGCTATAATAAAGCAATCGGATCTCAAGTAGAGGCAAGCTATTAAATCTACACGGCCTAAATCTACCGACCCTTACTTCAACAAATTTTATAAGTAAATGTGTAAGGAATCGCCGTTTCGCTACCGTCGTGGAAGTGATGCGGATAATTAGTCTTTGATCTTAATTAAGTAATTAAATAGCCAATTCATATATATTTACTGATATATATAATTTAAATATAAATAAATCAGTATCTACTGACCTTCACACAGTGCCATCTAGCCCAAAGTGAAGCGTGGGGCCTGTATTATGGGTACTAAACAACGGATAAACAAATACATATTATACATAGAAAACACCCAGACCATTACAGACATGTACTACCCGGGGATCGAACCCGGAACCACTGGTGTAGCAGCTGACGTCACATGGATAAATTCTGAACTTATAAATAGATTTTTTAGGTACGAAAGTTTAGTATAAGAGCGTCGGTGGCTCAATGGTGTGGACTGTCGCCTTCCTACCAGGAGGGCTGAGGTTCAAATCCCGGCACGTACCAATGTGTTTTCATATTTTCGAAGTTATATATACGTTATTCGACGCTCTTACGGTGAAGGAAAACATCACGAGGAAACATGTCCTGTGTAAACTTTCATATCCTAAGTCATAAATTTGCTACAAGTTTCATATGAAATTCCATCTCCCCTCCTTTTTAACTGGTTAAGAAAAAAATGATACAAAAAAGTAAAAATATAGAAACAAACAGCGATTTTTTTTTGAGATTTCGGTTCGTTGCGATCTTTGTCGATAAAAATAAAGACTTGTATTATGTATGATTAGACACATGACAACAAAAATATATCCGTCAAAGATTAAAATTATAAAATCAGGTAGAGAGTCGGTTTCACAGATTTCCCAATACAGGAGATGGGGCAAGCCGCGTTTTTAAGTGCGACAAATGTAAGCTCAACGAGCATACACTGGCTGCCAGTTTACGCTCTGTGTAAGTCGCGTCCAGACGCACGCATTTTAGAAGAAAATACCGTTTATTTTCCAAAATGCCGTCCTGCGCAATAGTAACATGCCATCATCGCAGTGATTTAGTAAATTTAGCAAATAATGGAATAACTTTTCACAGGTAAGAACCGAAAACTTTGATTTATATAATTAAAAAAGGATATTTAAACGAATGGTCCGTTTTTTATTCATGAAAACATATCAATGTAAATTCTTTGTAACGATCTCGGTAGTTATATTACAATGCGGCTGTGCTAACTGTTCGTCGGTTCGCAATTCATAATATGCGCGCAATGGTTAGCGAACATTACTCGTGTTCCACTAGAACCATTATTCGGTAGTACGGCCCCTGATCGCGTCCGTTGGTACAAACGCCTAGTGAGAACCATTTTATCGACCCACCTATCGATATATTCGTATGCAGTCTTGTATGGAAGCGGAAGGTTTTTGTTTATTATTTTACGTTTGTATTTTTTTATATCCTCGATTCTACTAACAGTATTTAAGAAATATTTTGAGGCTATTTTATTTATATAAAGTTATTTTATATCTTTTATTCGATATTTAAGTTTTGTTTAAAAAAAAGTACATAATAGCGAACAAAGTTGATAAGAATCACGACGGCTATTGGTTTTTATCAATGGTGACTGTGAACACGCCACGGCCATTTTTAATTTGTGAATGTGGTTGTAAGGATTTTATAAAATAATGAACAAATAGTGATTTATTTTATAACTTAACATTTATCATTATATTATGTCTGCCCTTTTCTGAAGCTATTCTATAGTAATAGTATCTAATATTTAAGGTTCCCAGAAGATCAGCGTTGTAAGTTTTACGTTTATTATAATATGGAATAAGTAACCCTTTACAAGACAAATATTTATGTTAATTTTACCATATCTACTCGTACATACTCGTATCTGCCTTGGGTGTTGCTATTTAAAAAAATATATGTTTTCATTCTAAACATTATCTCTTGAAATGTAATTAAAATTTACTTTCGCTGTATTGATTTTAGCGATGATGATATTTTAATGTTTGTGTGTAAGTTGAAATTGCGACATTGGGTCTTCTTATAAACTTAGCGACTCGTCCGGTCTAATTGTTATTCCGATGTCTGTGGTCGGTTTATTTGACAAAAATTGTTTACGCTGAGCGTTGCCATACGAGTACCTATTCGCTCAGTTTTCTCTATAACAGCATGAACAGAAGTAGTAGTAGTTTACTAGATGGTAGACTCGATACTGAGTCGTTTAGGTAGGTACCACCGCAGTGCCAGATATCGTCCCGTGAAACAGGAGTGATGCACTTTTGTGTTTCGGGATGAGGGCACTGTAGCTAGTGAAATTATTGGGTATAAGAGACCTAACATCTATTGTCTCGGGTGACAGGCGCGCATTGATGGGGGATAATAACTGTCTATCAGTTGTTGGTCTCCTTTAATGCCGCTCTGTCATGGTCTGGCGTATCACTTGCCATCAGGTGAGCGTCCAGACCGTCCTGTCCACTTTTACATAAAAAAAAAGATTTTTTTTTACGAAATATGACTTTATCAGAAACTATATTGTGACCGGTTTTTAATTCGCAAATGAATATAAAACTAGGTATAAATCTTCTAATTGCATTCTAATTGCTTGTACAAATAACAAATTAGTCCGAGTACAAATGACCGCCTCGAGAGCATTTGCCCAGTGGGACAAGCCAAGTAAACTAAACGCTATTTCATTATACTACGGAAATGTTAGAAATGTTAATCTGTTTGAAATTTAAAAGATTTCTTTATAGATTTGTGCCTCTGAATTATTGTTATTGCTACTCGCCGCTATTTAATATGTATGTAAATTAACTTCATTTAATATGTTATTATTGTACGTATTTAATATTTCTTGTAAGCAATAGATATTCGACCCATGTGGTGGGAGTGGTTGAGATATTGGCTCTTACACCAAGGGTTCCGGGTTCGATTCCCGGGCAGTACAAATATTTGTGAACATGTATAAGTCTGGGTGTTTATAGAAAACTAATATATAAGGATAAAAAATATATAAGTATATTTATCCATTGTTTAGTAACTACCCATATCACAGGCTAGCTATGCCATGCCATATGATTAGTTTGGAACTAAATGGCGTAGTAATTATCCCTAAGAGAGACTCCAAGCATAGCTCGCTCCATTGCGCGTTGAGTGACTTTGAACTTGTGAACCAATCCCGCAGTCAGTGTCCATGTCTCAGCTGCGTACGTTAGTACGGGTAGGACGCATTGCTCAAAGACTTTCGTCTTTTTCGTGTGAGTGTCCGTGGATATTTATTTACTAGCTTTTGCCCGCGGCTTCGCTAGCATTAAATTCGGGATAACACGGTACTTTCATTTATCACTATACATAGGATTTCCCCTCCCTCCAACTTTAAAGGTTTCGGGGTCAATTTCAGAATTTTTTATTAGCAAAAAATATGTTATAGTGAGCTAACCTTAAAAGATAGACATATGCTGTCGCGGACTTTTTTGTAGACCTTTAAAAGGAAAACAATACTCTCATACATGACTTTTGTGTAACTTTAACCGTTTACGCAGCGTACGCAGCGGAAGCTCCAAGTATGAAAAAATACCCCCGATTTTGAAACATTTTTCATTACTGCTCCGCTTCTATTACTCGTAGCGTGATGATATATTCCTCGATAAATAAGCTATCTAACACTGAAAGAATTATTCAAATCGAACCAGTAGTTCCTGAGATTAGCGCGTTCAAACAAACAAACAAACTCTTCAGCTTTATATATTAGTATAGATTTATATTAATTACTTATAATTTTGTGGTACAAAAATGCCGACGTATCATTATAGTTATTCTCTTTAAGGAATGTCGGTAACCCACAGTTATATTATATTAGTAGTGCCTGTTTTCCAAAGTGCGTTTGGAGATTAGGTTTGTAACAGTCTGGGAAAATATATTTATTTTTCTCAGCAGTAGCTATTTTTAACAAAATAATAATTTAAATGAAATCACCACATTTACTGCGACGCCCTCATAAAAAAGACATGATCTCAACATGGCAATAATGTTATAAAAAATCGAGAAAAGATTTGTATGTAACAGATCAATACATTTTACGCCACTTCGCCGAACGACGCCCTAAAATTAAAGCCCAAACCTTTTACCAACCTATATAAACTTCTCCTTGTATAACGATAAAATTTAATCGAGTCTGAACTAATAAACGGAATAGGTTTTCGCATATTGATTGGGTCGGTTTATTTGGAATGGTTCACTATCCCACGGTTATGGGAATAAGGTTTTAAGACCCTAAAATTAGGAGTGTTTTTTTTAATGTTAAATTGTACAGGACGGTTAAGACGTTCACCTGATGGTATGAAATTGTCCAACCCGCACTGGGCCCGCGTGGATGACGAAGGCCTAATCACCCTATACGGGTAGGCTCGTGCCTCTCGTTGGGGACGTTTAATGAGCTGATGATGATGAAAAAACATTGGTGGGATTTAAACTAACGCTCTCCAGATAGTAAGGCAACAACCCACACTGATGAACCACCGCTCAATTAATATTATTTGACTTGTGTGATCGTAAAGAGAACGTACTTACCGCAACGCCATCGAGCCCTCGATATGAGCCTTTTTATGTGAAGCATTATAATACGCCTTTCCAACTTTTGGCGAAACAGCACTGAGATTCGGGAAGTGATTGCGCAATACGCTAGATTTTACGAGGTTTTTTGTGGCCGAGCATTGTGTATAATATGTATGTATTTACAAAAAAAAATGTAAATAAGTATGTTTATCCGTTATTTAGTACCTACTCGTATATCAAAAGCTAATTTCTAAGTTTGGGACTAGTTCATCTAGATGGCGCTGCGTGAATTTCAGTGGATATTTATTTATTTACTTATCTGGTACAATAATGCTGACGTATAATTCTAGTAATTCTGTTTTAAGGAATGTCGATAGCCCCCAGTGGCTGTTTTCCATAGTGTGTTTGGAGATCGGGTTTCTTACAGTCTGGGAAAGTATATTTCTCTTTCTCAGCAGTGCCCACTTTAACAAAATAATGATTTATAATTATTAAATTACTACACACCGATGAACCACCGACGCTCAACTAATATTGCTTGACTTGTGTGATCGTGAAGAGAACGCACTAACCGCTACGCCATCGAGCCCTCGATATGAGCCTTTTTATGTGAAGCATTATAATACGCCTTTCCAACTTTTGGCGAAACAGCACTGAGATTCGGGAAGTGATTGCGCAATACGCTAGATTTTACGAGGTTTTTTGTGGCCGAGCATTTTGTGAACGATTGTTGATTTATTCTGGGCGAATGGGGATAACTTGGTGTGTAAACTGGGGATATTATGTCATTTTGTTATGATCAATTTGTTAAACGAGTAACTCGAGTTTCTTGCCGGCTCTTCTCGAAGATCCTACTTATTCCGAACCGGTGGTAGAGTCACAAAAAAATATGATAATAATAACAACTGACGATTCAAAAGTATCTGTAACAGATTTATTTGAATAAAGATTTTTTTCTTTCTTTCTTAAACTAAGGCATTGATTTGAAGAAGTAATTTCAGCTTTGGGTATTCCACATAGAATTGAAGTCACTCAGTGAAATGGGGTGTAAAAGTTTGTATAAAACAAACCGCAATCTCCAAGGTGAAACGTAAAAATTGGCATGTATGCGAACTATTTGTCACTATGTGTATTTTTAAGTCCTAAACAAGATGATTCGTGTGAGACTCTACCAGCAAAGTAAGCAGCAGATTTTGTGCTTCTGCCTTCTAAATCAGGAAACCACAGAACAGTTTTACCTCGAATTTAACGTGAGCAAAGCCTCAGGCTGAAGGTAATTTGATTATAATTTAATTACCTCTGAAAGTTCGCAATAAAACTATTATTTACGTTGTCTCAAATAACAAACAACTCAAAGTGTCTATTCATTTCCATTAAAGCCCAGGAGATAAAGTTTAATCAATAAATTAGATTACCATAATCGGAAAAACAACTCTAAATGGCAACACTTAGCTAATTGAAGACTTATTGTTCTCGATAATTCGATGAACTTTCCTCAAACAGTTGCTTTATGATATCACTATATCCAACTACATCTGAACGGGGGTTGCGTATTTACAAAGGCCTGTTTATTTTCCTGTCCGCCTGCTACAACTGACTTGTGTCAACTTAGTTACGAAATACGCGACCTTTTCCCCCTTTCCCATGTTAGTTTGTGTACACCAAATGTATTGGGAGCTGAAGATTTGTATAGTACGCAAAAGCATACAAAGCTCAGACGCTTGTATTGGATCCTTTCGGAGGTGTGCTGATTTAATGAGGCTTGTATTGTGCATCGTCTATGAAGAGTTTCAAAGTTTGAAGGTGAAGTCGGCCAATTCGCATTGGGCCCGCGTGGACGACTTTACACTCTTTACAGGTCGTGCCATATGTTGGGGTCATAATTATCTAATCATGATGTACTGTGCATACGTTTCGTATACAATGTGCTACTACAGAGCAGTTGGAGATACATTGGAATGCTGGTACTTCTTTTCTGATTTTGAAATAAACAAGCTTAAAGCATCTCTCTCGGGCACAGGCTCAACTACAGCATAGCAAAGGGGTTTAATATTAGATGTAACTAAAATGTCGGTCGCTGGTGGAGGCTGGGTGAGAAAAGTGGAGGACCGGGATATCTGGCTCAAAATGGGGGAGACCTATGTCCAGCAGTGGACTGCGGTAGGTTGAATAGATAGATAGATAAAAGATGTCATTCGGCTTCAAGGTTCTTCCTAAGCTCGATTAATTCTCCGATCATAATATAACCATAGTACATACATGAAAATATACCGTATAAGTAAGACTTACATCTTAATAGCAACTGTTGAGAATCACAAAGGTTGAGAGTAACATGTGTCCAAAAGTTACTTACTCAAATAGGAAACTTGGATTATAATGTCGATTAATTTACGGGCTCCTTTAAATTCGAATATAAATTAAAACCAATTTCAAATACCTAATTTCTTTTTAATAATGTATCACTATTGTAAGACTTTTATTCAATACTGTGCCCCGCGGTATAACATATTCTCCCGCAGCCGCTGACGCTCGGCACAACATAATATTTTTTTTTCTAAAATCAATGTATTGCTTAAATAAAAAGTAATTACTTAAATAAATCAGTTTATTACATCCTAAAAATAATACCTGCCTAAAAAGTCCCCTCCAAATCGGTCCAGCCGTTGCAATAATTACAAAAGCCGGATCAAAAGACAACAAAAATTTAAAAAAAAACTATTGTATGTACCGTATATAATGTATATCCATAAATGCATGTAGAAAAACTGTTTTTCAATATTACAAACAGATGCTCAAATTGCATTTATATGTATAAATATAAGTAATTAATGGCACGAGGTAGGATCCCTCCTAAATAACGCTATGCGTGTTTAAACTTCACACCGACTAGTTATCCAAAAGTCGTAAACCCATAACACTGAACTATAGCCAAACTTAATTAGAATATTTCGTGGAATACCCATTTACATCAGCCCTTATATTTGTTGTAACGAATGGTAACCGAAACCGAACAACGAAAAGTTAAATTGAATATAAATCTATTGGCGCGACGTTCACCAACGTTTTCATGCGTTTTGAAAGTACGAAAATCATCTTTCGGCGACGGCAATTAGATCGAGAATGGACGACTTTATAAATGGTAGTCCAAGAGAAAGGGACCCATCAATATTGGGTAAGGGTCGCCTTGGGCGTTTAAATAATAAATAAGCAGCCCGTTGGCAATTAGGGATCGTGAGATTTTTTAATTTGTTCCGTAGCTAGCAGAAGGTTAAATTATTCGTTTACATATTCAGCGAATTTTATGGTCAGAAAAATCTCTTCAAAAATGTATTTTACATTTTATAAGAGATTTTTCTGCCTGCGGGATGAACAAGAATACTCACTTTTTTCTATCACAATAAACAATAATTCATAAGTGTTTTTATGTCATTAAGTAAACGCAGGTTCAGTGTTGAAGGAAATTCATAATAGCAGGTAGTCATAATTTTCCATCGACGCGTTCTTACGGCCTTCACCCGCGGTGAGAGATGTTAGGTTAGAGACCTAACCGGAAATTTTACTAGCTTCAGTTCTTTAATCTCGAAACACAGAAGTGCATAACACTGGTATTCCAAGGGACGATATCTGGCACTTAACCTTAGAATACTATATTTTTACTCTTAGATATCGTAAATAGCCTTATATTTTATGTTACGTTCAAATCGTATTCTGATAAGACGTAGACCGTATTAAAGTCAAGTACATAGCAGTTTTCCTTCACCCGTAAAGAAATACATCGTGAAGAAAACTGGAACCTGCGCGTCTGCGAAGATATTCAACGTGGTGCGTGAATTCGGCCAATCCGCACTAGGCTTGCGTGCACTTCTAAGGCCTATTGGACGTATAATAAGCTGAAGATCCTGACATCGTTGTGCCAAATACATGATATCAGTTTACCCTGCTAGCATCGTTAGTCTTTTTGAAACTCAGATAAGAACCCAGTCTGAGCTTTGACTGAATTTTTTTTTACATTCTCGGGGCGCTTTTTATGGTTTATATAAAATTAATGTTTATATAAAACATTTTATTAGTCTAGCCCTATCCTTCGCCATCAAGCGGTCTCGGAATCCTTATGAAACAGGAAGATGTTCCATAGTCTAAAAAGTTTAGCAAAAACATAGACTACGGTTTAAAATGCCCTCAAAAGTCCAGAATCTTCTTTCTTATCAGAAGTAAGGTGATTTAGCAATTTTTCACCAATTTGAAAATTGTGGTGAAAACTAGAACTCTTTTCGCAGGACCGACCTACGACTCTTGGAACTACCGGACTCTCCCCATAGAACCCGATTTCAATTCAAAATAACGATTACAACTTTAGTGATGAGGGGTCATCCAAATACGGCGATATCAATTAGTTTTGACCAAAACGTGATATATAATTAAAACCCTCCCGAGTAATTAATTGGCTCATTAGCATATTTCAAATAATAATCAAATAGCCAGTTTCACCCGTTCGCCGATTCAATGGTTAATATTGACGTTTAATTATTTGTTTATAACTAACTGATGACGGGCCAGTAATGAGTTTCAGTCGGATATTGTACGAAATATTTTAATTTAAATCTTCAATAGGCTGATTTTGTCGAATATTTACGATTATAGCAGCTTTGTATTAATGGGATGAAGTAAAAAGTAAACCTGAATTACATTTATGCTATTTTTTCTTTTCAACTTTTTAAATAGGTACGCAAACGAGTATACGATAGCCCATGGGTGCAATGATGTTATGGAATTTCATTGCAAGGGTGCCGATATCATGTTAAGTACCTAATACCGGTACCGACGGATCATGGTTACTCCATAGGAGCTTAAGCGAGTTGCCAAAGTTAAAATATCTCTATTCAATTAAATCTTTTCTGGCGTACTTAAATAAGTCGCGAACCACAGACATCTGAATATACAATTAGACTGGACGAGCCGCCATGTTTATAGGCAGTCCCAGTGTCGCAATTTCTTTTCGGTTCTTACCTGTGAAAAGTTATTATATTTCTTGGAAAATTTATTGATTCATTGCGATGATAGCATGTTACAATTGCACAGGATGGCATTTTGGGAAAAAACGGTAATTTCTTCTAATATTCGTGCGTCTTGACTCGTCTCACAGAGCGTAAACTGGCAGCCAGTGTATGCTCGTTGAGCTTACATTTGTCGTACTTAAAAACGTGGCTTGCCCCATCTCCTGTATTGGGAAATCTGTGTCGCGAACGAACAAAATATACACAGTTATAATATCTACCAAATAGTGTCACGGTAATGGGCGATAAAGCTCGTCTAAAATGTTTGTCAAAGTTGCTAATGAGTCCAGTTTGCGCCATTAAAATTTCATTTTAAAAGCATGTTTAAAAGCGTAATTATTTGGCAGGTGTAACGTTTAGAGTTTAAACTAAAACTTATATAGTAAAAAATATAAGTGGTTTTTACTGTGGTATAGATTTGCAACCTTATTAATATCCTTCCTGATATAACAAGTACCTTCACCTTATGTAAGTGATCCAAAATTGTATCAGTACATATGACGACCCATTTGGTGTAATGGTCGAGTCGTCGGCTACTACACCAGGGGCTCCGGGTTCGATCCCCGGGCAGTAAAACATTTGTGTGTATGAACATGTCTGTTATATTGGTCTGGGTGTTTTCTATACATAATATGTACTAATAAATAAATTTATATGAGTATATTATATCCGTTGTTTAGTACCCATACTACAGGCTTCACGCTTAACTTGGGGTTAGATTGCGCTTTGTGAATGTCAGTGGATATTAATATTTATTTATAAGATAATATCGATTAGTAAAAGAGCGTCGAAGAGGGAGCGTCGGTGGCTCAGGAGCGTCGGTGGCTCAATGGTGTGGACTGTCACCTTCCTACCGGGAGGGCTGAGGTTCAAATCCCGACACGTACCAATGTGTTTTCGAATTTTCGAAAATATATGTACGTTATCCAATACTCTTACGGTGAAGGAAAACATCGTGAGGAAACCTTCATGCACGCCTGCGAAGAAATTCAAAGGTTGTGCGTGAAGTCGTCCAATCCGCACTGGGCCTGCGTGGACGACTATGGCCTAATCACCCTATACGGGTAGGCTCGTGCCCCTCGGTGCGGACGTTTAATGAGCTGATGATGATGATGAAAAGATAGTAGTTAGTAATAGATAGTATCGATACTTTGGATAGTCAGTTTGACAATAAGCTTCGATAGTATCTATACTATCAACTTCCGCATTAAAAGTTTCTACTATTGTGAGGTTATTATTGCTTTCAATAGTATCGAAAATATAAGCCAAATATATTGATTGTATTGACAGTCATCATCAGCTCATTAAACGTCCCCACCGAGGAGCACGAGCCTACCCGTATAGAGTGATTAGGCCTTAGTCGTCCACGCGGGCCCAGTGCGGATTGGACGACTTCACGCACAACCTTTGAATCTCTTCGCAGGCGTGCGTGAAGGTTTCCTCACGATGTTTTCCTTCACCGTAAGAGCGTCGGATAACGTACATATATTTTCGAAAATTCGAAAATACATTGGTACGTGTCGGGATTTGAACCTCAGCCCTCCCGGTAGGAAGGCGACAGTCCACACCACTGAGCCACCGACGCTCTATTATCTGTATTGACAGTAATATCCATATTATCGATAAGCCTGTCGACAGTATTGCTTTAGCCCGATAATTGGGTCTATCTAGTAAGTAACTGTAACTTTTATATCCAGTTTTTTATTCTACCATATCTAATCTTGTCTACAGCAGTATGCTTAATCGTGATCACACCTTCATTTCCACAGCTGGAGACAGTTATGACAATAAAGATGGACGTATGCATGACGGAAAATAATGTTGAAGGCAGTCACTGCTTAGTAGATGGGAGTGCGAGAACAAATGGTTGTTTTGTTGGCTGACATTATATTCATTTATTTCATGCATTATGCGGTTTACAACATAGGTATTAAGTATACACGTAAACCCTGCCAGGGCATAGCAATAAAGTTACATTAATTGTTCTTAGAGGCTAGTACTTATGAGATTATCACATAGGTATGTATTAAATTAAACAAATGAAAATTAAAAACATTAAAAGCAAAACAAATGAAATTAAAATAAAATGTTTTTTTTATATACAACTGCAGAAGAAATTAAACAAAATGGATAAATATGCACCATTTATGTTTAATTGTACTAAAAATTACTTGTTTATTATTATGAAATTAATATTATACAATTCTATTATTACTATTTATCATTTAGGAATTTCACCATTTGCATTTGCAAGTTTGTGCGTGAAGTCGGTCAATCCGCACTGGGCCCGCGTGGACGACTAAGGCCTATAGAAACCGAGGGGGTGGGGCCGTTAAATGAGCTGATGATGATGACCTATAATAATTACACAAGCTCGGAGAGCTTTTTACAACGAAACCTTAATTTTGCCTTACAAATTACAAACTTTACCCACACTTCATGATATTTTTAACAGAACTATTTACCAAGCTGCTATTGTATCTAAAATTTATTTACCAACCAAAATTTATACTTTATGAAACTAATAAAGTACTCAGGCATTTTAGAAAAACAGTGTCTGTATTATTCTAGTCAGCGTACAAAAGCGCTTTTTGCGGTTAGACGGGAGCCTGTTAAAAGCAAATTAATTTCATAAAAATATAAATCAAGCCGTTGTCATTTTGATAGGAATATTATATAATGTTGGAGCATTTTCTTTACACCTCGCCGACGATATCGCGTTCGCAATCTAATTATGTGAACCAACTCGCCTCTTGCGGCTGCAATCTCTTCGCGTGATATCACTTGAGGTTTTCTTTGAATGGATGAGGCAGTTTTATTTTCAAGACTTATTATTTATCTCAAACAATTTTTCTTACCATAAGACTTGATACGTTAATTGTATATATATTGTATATTGTATTGTAGACTCGATACTGAGTCGTCTAATTAGTTACCACCGCAGTGCCAGATATCGTCCCGTGAAACAGAAGTGTTATGCACTTTTGTGTTTCGGGAAGAGGGCACTGTAGCTAGTGAAATAACAGGGTATAAGACACCTAAACTCCGTTGTCTCGGGTGACAGGCGCAGTGCGACATTGATGGAGGAAAATAACTATCAGTTGGTCTCCTTCAATGTCGCTCTGTCATGGTTAGGCGTATCACTTACCATCAGGTGAGCGTCCTGATCGTTCTGTACACTTTTGTTCAAGCATTTTCAGGACAAACATTCTACTATTCTAACTATTCTAAGTGAGCAAGCATACATCGTTGTATGCTTGCTCACTTACCAACAGGAAAATAGGATAATTGGAATTTCAAATTAAGAGTTTGCAACATCCTAAATACCGATGCTATTTCACATAAGGCATTATCATAAGTTGTTTTAAGAAATAAATCAACAGACTTTGTATGCTCTGCGATGTTTTTTCGAATATATTATGTGCTTCGTTTTTATGCCTTATCCATTGGAATCAACACTTGACGTTGCTTCTCGCAATTGCAACGAGAAAAATAAAAAGTATACGTTTTTCCTCAACACCGCCGGTTGTTGGTTCAATTTTCGAATTCAATTTAGATTTACTGCACTTTTAGTGTTTCCCGGGGCTATCTGCAATCACGTGGCATGATGGTTGCATAACAATTGTTGTTTACCTTTTCTAGGGACCGAGTCACGTGGCTCTTTTGTTCGATGACAAGTCTTTACCCTAAGTTGTACTTACAAATTAAGGTAAAGTTATCCTAGTTTTAAAAGCTACGTGAATGGATGAGGTAAGGACCAATATGCTCGTCAGCAATATCAGACGATTCACCTTTCAAAAAGATAAGGTTAATTTTAATGTTTCAAAAAACTTTGAAACGCTTGTACGAAAGGAAGACATTTTTTTTTGCTATAGGGACCAAACAAGCAAAACAGACACCTGATGAAAAGTGTTTACTATAACCAGTGACAACGGTGACTCAAGAAGTGCCACCGGTATGTTGCTTGCCTTAGAGTAGTTCAGTTCCCGTTGCCTTCCGATATTGAGGTGCAGGTTCAAATCCGCCACGTGCCAATGTGCTTTCGAATTTTTGAAATTATTTGTACCTAGACGCTAGACGCTATAGTGATGGAACACATCGTGAGGAAACCTGTGCACGCCAACGAAGAAATTCAAAGGTTGTGCGTGTATTTACTAATCCGCAATGGGCCCGCGTGGACGAATACGGCCTATATACCTTTACGGGCTTATGAGATGATGATAATGAGCTGATGATGATGAGCAGTTCTATGCATTAAGAGTGCATTTATTTTCATCATCATCATCATCATACCAGCCATATGATGTCCACTGCTGAACATAGGCCTCCCCCAATAACTTCCACTCCAAACGGTCGGATGCTATCTGCATCCAACGGCCACCCGCAACCTTCCGTCCATCTTGTGGGTGGCCATCCCACGCTTGCCGGTACGCGGTCTCTATTCGAGAACCTTTCGGCCCCAACGGCCATCGGTTCTTCGGACTATGTGCCCTGCCATTGCCACTTCAGCCTGGTAATGCGAGTGAATACACAGTGCATTCAAAAAGTTCCGGGACAATTTTTTTTTACGAAAGGAGAAAAGAGCTAGGAAAAAAGTTTTTATTTAATTTTCAACATAGTCCCCCCCCTTCTCTACACAAATTTTACAGCGGTCGTACAGTCGTTGGAAGGCCCGCGAAAATTCTTCTTCGGAAATGGCCTTGAGTGTGGCGGTCACTCCTCGTTTTATGGCCTCTACATCCTGAAAACGCTCGCCCTTCATGGCAATTTTAATCTTGGGAAATAGAAAAAAGTCCGCTGGAGCCAGATCTGGTGAGTATGGTGGGTGGCGGATCACAGTAACTAATTTTTTGGCCAAAAATTGTGAAACGAGGGCGCATTGTCATGCAAGAGAAACCAATCGCCACTACTGTAAAATTCTGGCCTTATGCGTCGAATCCGCTTCAAAAGTCTGTCCAGCACATCTTTATAAAATGCTGCATTCACCGTCTGGCCGGTTGGCACAAACTCGCTGTGGATAATTCCATGAGAATCGAAAAAAGAAATGAACATCGTTTTGATTTTGGATTTGGTTGCGCGAACTTTGAGGGGCCGTCCTTCCTCCTGGCTTCTCCATTCAGCAGACTGGCGTTTCGTTGTGGGATCGTATTGAAAACACCATGTTTCATCACCAGTTACAATTTTATTTAAGAAATTTTCATGCGTGTTAGCCCAGTCAAGAAAATTGAGTGAAGCGTCGAGACGGCACTGTTTTTGATCCAGCGTCAGTGAGTGAGGAACAAATTTTGCGCAATTTTTTTTTTACCAAGAACGTCGTGTAAAATATGATAAACGCTTCCTACACTGATGTTTAGCTTCCTAGATAATGTTTCAACCGAAACGCGTGGATTGGAAGCCACCAGCGTGCGCACTCGTTCGACATTATCGTCTGTTGTTGACGTGGAGGGACGCCCCTCGCGCGGATCGTCTTCCAGCGACTCACGGCCGTTTTTAAATCGTCCATACCACTCGAAAACCTTGCTTCGGCTTAAACAATCCTCGCCATATGCAGTTTTTAACATTTGATAAGTTTCGGAACCACTTTTTCCCAATTTGAAACAAAATTTAATAGCGGCACGTTGCTCCATTTCGCAAATTGTGACCGACCGATATAAACACGTTTACTTCAACCAACAAAACTTCACTTCGAATGAGGTTAGAGCGCTGAAATCTCGAATGTAGATAGTCGAAGGATGGTATTAACTAGTTCCAACGTTGCGCGAGAGATGGCGCTGATCGTAGATTTTATAGAAATTTAGTCCCGGAACTTTTTGAATGCACTGTGTATGTCGGTGACCTTAGTTCTTCTACGGATCTCCTCATTTCTAATTCGATCACGTAGAGAAACTCCAAGCATAGCTCTTTCCATCGCTCGTTGCGTGACCTTGAGTCTATTGAAGAGGCCCAACGTAAGAGACCACGTCTCGGCACCATAGGTCAGCACTGGTAATACGCACTGGTTGAAAACTTTTGTCTTTAGACATTGTGGTATATTGGACGCGAAAACACTTTGTAACTTCCCGAACCCTGCCCAGCCAAGTTGGATTCTTCGATCGACCTCTTTCTCGAAGTTGGACCTACCTAATTCGACCTTTTGACCTTTCAGTCTCTCCAGCGATGCAGTATTGACCATCGGTATATCGAAGTGTTGAAGTGTTTTATAAAAACGCCACCATGTCAGTTCGAGTGCAGGAGCAATGTACAGAGGCGATTCCATTGCAGAGAGGTGTAAGACAAGGATGTTATATCACCAAAACTCTTCACCAACGCAATGGAAGATGCCTTTAAACTCCTGGAATGGGATGGATTTGGCATCAACATAAACGGCGAATACATTACTCACCTTCGATTTGCCGACGATATTGTAGTCATGGCAGAATCGTTGGAAGATCTCAACACAATGCTTGAGGACCTCAATTGAGTTTCCAAACAGGTGGGTCTAAAGATGAACATAGACAAGACAAAAATCATGTCAAAAAGCCATGTAGCATCCACCTCTATTTCAATCGGGGTCTTGGTTCTTGAAGTTGTCGCATTTATTTTGGTGCTAAAAAATTAAAACTGCAAACTATACCTATACCTTTCTTAATTAACCAAACTTGATTTAGAAGGCCACGTTCAGGGAAGCGTTGGTGAATAAAGTAATTAAGAAAACGTAAGGCAAAACATTAAAAAAGTAATAAATGTTTGGAACATTCCAAAAACCACCCGCTGTAAACTGCTCTTTTACGTTCACATTCTTTTGTAGTTTGAGAGCTTTAATGAGCTCAACAAAATTCCCTTGCCCGAAAACGCAACACACATAAATACCCGCTTTTTATTGTTATATTAACAATTACATAAATGGGTGATTTATGTGATATGTTCACGTTACAATAAAATTATAAGATTAAGGCCCGTATTCTGCTGTTGGCCGCAGGTGGCCTTTACACCTTCACCGGGCAATTGGCGAATGCAGATGGCTCTCAGCCTTAAACATTTACACAACGAGCCTAAGAGCGTCTCAGAGTGGAACTAGAATCTCGGCATTGCGGGGGGGGAGGGGGTTACCCCTAACATATGTTTGGGAAGAAAAGCGGCCCGGCATCCGCCGGTTACGCGAATAGGGACTGTGCGAACCTACAGGAACACGCGACGATGGCCCACGCCGGGGGGGACGGAATCTCGGTTGTCAATTTGTAGAGTGTTGTAATGTTTTAGCTATGTGAAATACCGTGATAGGGTTAGAATGAGACTCAAGCGTTGATCTTTACTCAAATATAGTTAGAAAGGGATTAATAGCGACATCCCTTTTTTACTCTATTTAGGTAAATATTAACGCTTGATTCGCTTTCTAGAATACGAGGCTTAGTATTTTTCTGCCGTAACACTTCCTATCAGTATCAACTAAGATATTTCCTATTGCTAGCATTACTAAATATGTCTACTGTTACTGCCTCGCGATGTTGGAATGACCTGCCACCGCCGCTACGTGATCTAAAAACATATAATACTTTCCGAAAACACGTCAAAAGATATCTTTTATGGTCACAGACGCATGGTTGCTTACCGTCGGAGTTCTCACGCTGCGGCACGAGTTTGGTCATCCCAACACCAACTTGCCCATACAATTTTTAGTTTGTCTCTGTCTGTATGCCTGTTAAATCCTTTTCGTCTTACTTTTGTTTCTTTTACTGTATGTACTCGTTGTGAAAATTGTTATATTCCTTCCTTGATTTCATGTAGTCTAATTTGTTTGTTTATTGTCAATGTGTCAAATGTCATTAACCATAGAGTAAATTGTAAACTCAATAACGTTCCGATTCACCCACTTGTATTTTTTATTTTAATTAATTTAATGTAATGTTTAACTTTTCTTGTAAATGTTTTATCAAGTGTTTATAGTTTTATTTTAAAAAATTGGTGTGTAGTAATATGTAATGTTTTTTCTTGACTGTGTATTTTTTATTGTAAAGGTCAATAAATAGTTTTTCTTTCTTTCTTCTTCTTTCTTTACTAAACAATGTTAGAATTTGTTATAAGACCAATAAATAATTGATAATTTTTACAGTGTACATTGATGGTAATGGTTAAATCTTCGTTTGATTTGAACTATTTGATCGCTGTCAATAGTTTATTCTATCTCAGAAAAGGGGTGAACACTAGAGTGAGGGGTCCTACACAACGTCATAGCTTCTGACTTTATAGTAAGTACATGCGACGACTGCCAAATGCCAAGCGCAATATTTACTATTAACTAGGTATCTTATCCCAATAATTTATCAAAGGACCATGAAGATACAATTGGATCGTCATTTATAGATTTTTGGACTTTTTGGAAAGTCACTGTATATGAATATAATAATCCGTGGCGTCAATCCATACAATAGTGAAGCTGGCAAGATTTTAAAGATATTTCAAACATAATAGAAGATAATAAATACCCAATGACATGCACATAGCGCTATCTAGTCTCAGGGTACCTATAGGGTAATACTAGTAGGTGGTAGACTCGATACTGAATCGTCTAGGTAGGTACCACCGCAGTGCCAGATACCATCCCGTGAAACATGGTGTTATGCACTTTTGTGTCTCGGGATGAGGGCGCTGTAGCTAGTGAAATTACCGGGTATAAGAGGCCTTACATCTGTTGTCTCGGGTGACGGGCGCAGTGCGGCATTGATGGAGGATAATAACTGTCTGTCAGTTGTTGGTCTCCTTTAATGCCGCTCTGTCATGGTTTGGCGTATCACTTACCATCAGGTGAGCGTCCAGACCGTCCTGTACATTTATAACATAAAAAAACGTATCTTGAAATTAGAGATCGCCAAGAACATTTGAAACCCTTTAACCCTTTATTTGTCAGAACTCTGACACATCGTCGTCGTTTCCGCGAGGCCATATCGCACAATATTCCCTCTGGCGGTGCTCCAACTGTGTTTTTTGGGGTCAACAACATTGAGTGTTGGAAACAGATTTGGAATGCTACGGTTGTTTTGCAATTTCATGAGCGCATGCTCATGAAATTGTTCTTAGCTTAAATTTCATAAGCTTGGTAAAGTCAGAACTGAGAACAAACATATATATATATATATATATATATATCCACGGCAAAACATATACATTAGCTAACAATAACGTTTTGTTCTATCACATTTTCCCTAAATTGGATTGTGAATTTACATTCCTGGAACAAATGGACGGACATGTAAGTGGTGTTTAACGTTTCTCCCCGAGACGTAAGGGGACCTTTGAAATTGCGCTGAAAAAGTCACCGTCAAAGTTTCTGAGAAGGGTTTCGTTGTAGCCGCAGAATATGCAAATGGCGACGTCAGGTTGTTCTGTTGTAAAATTCCAAAGTTTCGTGTAGGACATTCTGTATAACGTATAACATATGAACATTTTTTAATCCATCATTCTAATGAGATAGAAATATGAACGTTTTAAATTAAAAAGAGAAAGTTAAGAGATCTTCATAATTATATATTTACAAACGTTTTGACTTGAAGATAAAAGTATTTGAGCAATGCGCCCTACCCGTGCTAACATACGCAGCTGAGACATGGACACTGACTGCGGGATTGGGTCACAAGTTCAAAGTCACTCAACGCCCAATGGAGCAAGTTATGCTCAGGGTGTCTCTTAGGGATAATATCACAAATTATTTAATCCGTAAGGGAACTAAGGGATCAGCAAGTTGAAGTGGCAGTGGGCTGGTCACGTATGTCGCAGAACCGATGGCCGTTGGAACATACAAGTTTGGGGGTTGAGACCGCGTCTCGTCGCGTCGGGCCGATGGACCGACGACTTGCGAAAGGTAGAGGCTGGATGAGAAAAGCGGAGAATCGGGATCTCTGGCGCAAAATGTGGGAGATCTATGTCCAGCAGTGGACTGCGATAGATTGAAGAGAGAAATAATATATTTACATTTTCATCATCACCGTATCAGCCAAGCACTCCAACACACAGCACAAAGTTAATGATTCCCTCAATTGGACTACAAAAACAACCCGGTAATAACGAAACAGGGCTAGTTCAAGGGGAGGAAATTATGTTTATATTATGTACTCGTAGGTACTATAAAATTCATCAATATGTCATTGGGCTGTCGCTGTTTAAATAACCAGACGTTCGAGAATACACATTAATGGATTTCTTTTTGTTTTCTGACGGCATATGAATAATCACTGAAACATTTTCGACCTCATATTTCACTACAAATTCGGCTTTGGTGCGTGTTTTTCAACCATCACTTAAAAAAATATTTATTTAGACAAGAAATATTACCTATATTACGATTTATTAGTCCAACTCGGTTTTATATCAAGGTTTGGTTTTCTGTGTGCATCGGTTGCAAAAGAGAACGCAGAATAGGTCGACAAACAACAACCAACGAAAGTCTCAGACGAGATTTATTTTCTGTAAAATGTCTGTTATAATTTAGGTAGACAAGATTCCGTGCCCCACACATCCGTGACCCGATTACACCTGGTGCTCATCTGGAGCACAAACCGCAAAACAGTGCGACCGGTCCCCCGCACCGTACATTATGGTAATACGCAACTTCGGACGGATTCGCGCTTTTAGTTCGTTTTGTCCCCTTTGTTTAAACTTTGCAATTGCCGGAGCAAGTTCGTTTGGTATCACGAGTTGTATCGTCGGTATAATAGGCCGAAGTCGTATGGGGACAGATAATTATGCGTTTGTGAGACTCAAAGACGAATTGCCAAGTTTGTGAACAATGGAACGCGTCATCCGTTCTCTGGATTGTTAGTATAGGCTTGTTACATGTGAGTTGTTATAATTTGTCTGTCAAATCATTATTTAGGTATATATTTGAATTAAATATAATGATAGATATATATCTTTAAAGTTGTTTTTGAGGAATATAAATTTTTTTTTTACATGGTGACATGACCATAAAGTTCGGAGTTCATCTGAGTAATTTTGGCACTGTTAACAATGTATCTCTTAGCTACTTAGTACTCTTTCTATAAGGAACTCGTAACTGCAAGGATCTCAAGTTACCATATTTCTAGTACACTTTTACTTGCGGACAACGTATAAGTGTAACTACAGGACTTGTACTAGCTCCAGTCATACAGAATCACCCCTCAGCGGGCAATAGAGCGGGCTATGAGCGGGGTCGCAATCAGGTATAAAATAGGACCTTTTGTAACTCATGCGAGAAAAGAGACAAATCATGAAAATTACAAAGTAGGAGTGAATCTCGTCTTTAATTGAGAATGTTTTGGCAAACGTACAACTTCTTTACGAGCTAGGCCACTTTTATTTTATAAAAATCTTACAAAGCGATTTTAATCGTTAACTGGCGCCCTGAATATACATAAAGGCTACGTTTTACTAAAGGAAAATATCTTATACGCGAGTAACACCATGGAGTATAGCTAATGAGAAATAATACGTGTACAGACATTATAAATATTCCAAAATAAAACCTTACTTCTGCTGGATTCACAAGAAATACAAGACCTTGCGTTTTAATATCTCGTATAACCGAACTACAAAAATACATGCCCATACTACCCGAAGGCACTGGCATATTGCGTATAATCTCCAGAGGGTAAAATATAAAAATACCAGCGAATACGTCTAGGTATTAAATCTTTAGCGATGATTTATTCAGCTCGAACGCAGACACGTCTCGTATGTTAATAGAAACTTACTCAAAGCCGTTCAAAGGGCGCTTTGGAAAGCCTAACTAAACGATGATGACTTTCATAAGTACAGATCCAAGTCTTTACTTTATTATTTATCAATCAAGAAGTATTCTTTATTTAAATAACACTCATGAATGTCAAATGAAGCTGGCACTGCACTGATTTCAGCAAGAAACTTAGTATAACTAAGTTTCTTTCTAACTTTTCAACAAATTAGCATATTGTACTCTCATAATTACTTATATTGTTTCTCATCATAATACTAAATAATACAGCGTCGGTGGCTCATGCGTGGACTGTTACCTGCCGATCTGGTGGGTGCAGATTCAAAATCCGCCACGCCAAATCCTTTCAAATTTTCGAAATAATATGTGCGTTTATCCGATGCTTTAACAGTGAAGAAAGTCATTGTGAGGAAACCTGCGCACGCCTACGAAGAAATTCAAAGATCATGCGTGAAGTCAGCCAATTCGTACTGGGACTGCGGAGATGACTAAGTAGGCCTTAGTTACCTGTTACCGATGGCTCGTGACCCTCGTCGAGCTGACGATGATAATACAAATAATTATGTAAAGTAAACAACTCTTTGCAATGTAATCTTTAAACAAAGAAAACCAGCTTAAGCTAGATTTTGATATCAAATAACCGCTTCGATCTTACGCTAGTTGTAAGCTAACAAAAAGCGTGGCGTTCAAGCGCGAGCAATATCTTGACAAGTGGCGGAAGAATCCGATATCGGATTCCAGGAAACAAGTTGGATTTCCTAGGCAACAAATCGCGTGAATACACAAGCAATATTTATTTCATTGTACAATACAACTCCGGTTCAAGCCACGGCTTATAATTAATGCAGTTTAGTTGGGTAGAAAATTCAGACTTTTCGTATCATTAGAATATGAATGACAGTTTTATTTCTAAAGTGTTTATATCCTGCGAGGATGCACAAGACCGCGAGAAGGCCATAACTGTACGAAGGGGTACCTTCACAACCACGTGAGGTCGCAATCAGGATAAACCGTACAGATAATGATGATTTCTTAAATGTTAAAGTTCTAGTATATTAAATTACTTGAAAAGTAATCCATGTCAAGATTTTAGCTTTTTGAGTAAATATGCTGACCAGTACTCGTGGCCTTTTCTTTTATTTTATTTTGAGGAAAACATAAACATGGTGAAGACTATAATATATGTCACTATAAAGTGTTCGTAAACTGGTGTCTACTAAAAGTTAAATTTATTAAATAAATAAAAAGATTAATATAGATGCAACCACTTCCAATTCAAAACAATACTTCAAAGTCTTCAATCTTCGAATCACTCCACAAAATACAAGTTCGTGTAAACAGTGACATTGCTTTGGATTCGAGGCACATCCCAAACTGATTTCGTTGTCGTGAGCGACATTAAACGCATGATTTGCGCTAGGAAATGCAGCCGGGACAAAGAATTGTAAGGAAACTAGAAAAATATATAAAGGGAACAATTTAGCACGCTGTCGTTTTGTATAAGAGATTCAAGGGGAATTGCTTTTTGGCACAAATAATAAACGGCGACAGAATATTATGATAAAACATATACGTTTAAATGTTAAATTTATTAAATAAATAAAAAGATTAATATAGATGCAATAATAACAAGCGTATTAATAATATTATATTTATATAATATTAAGCGTAGTGTGGGACGTCCTGTGGCGCGGTGGTCTGATGACTTGCGAAGGGTTGCCGGCGGAGGATGGATGCGGGCTGCTCAGGATCGGGATGGTTGGCGCTCTTTGGGGGAGGCCTATGTTCAGCAGTGGACGAATGTTGGCTGATTGATTGATATACGTTTAATAGTAATTTGCTAATTTAACAAAAAGAATTTTGCTTGAAATAAAACTTGTAAGAACCACACAATACATTTAATTACATACTTATTTAAAAAACGACTTGGATTCCAGATACAATCTAAAGAATCAGTGATTTGAATCGCATTGGACTGGTCATGGTATGTAGGACTGTTGGTCATTGGAGCAATAGATGTGAAGTAGAAACCTCTTTCTGCAAAAGGTCGCAGGTGAAGCGGGATTAGGAAACCGCAAGACTGGGACAACTTGCATAAAAAGGGATAGAACTATATCCAGCTGTAAACCACAATGAGTTGAACAGGTAGAGAGGTCTTATCTGCAGTTTTCATCCAACCTTAATTATCGAACAGATATTTATTTGGTGACACTTCAAAATGCGCCAGCGCTCGCTCAATTCAATAGCCCTAATAGATAGATAGATAAACACTTTATTGCTCACATTTTATTAACGGTTCTCAAACACAGAAAAGTCAGACATATAGTGGGCAAAGGCGGCTATCGCTACGAGCGATCTCTTCCAGGCAACCTTTGAGTAGAATAGATCTAGAACGTTCACTCCATTCTCCATTCCTTTCAGTCGACGCGCAATGTATTATTCCAATATGCAAAACAGAAAGCCTGGTCCGTATAAACAACGACAACGGATTAAATTCCAAACACATCGGGTCTGATTTCCCGCCTCGGCGACGCACGCACGAGCCGCACAAAGGTGCAACCAGATATTTGCATACCCCCCTGTTCTAGCATCTCACAAGACAATGCTAGAAATAGTTCGGGGAAGACTATTTAGAGAAAATTTACATTTATTATGGACTAATTAGAGGAACTAATTTATTGACAGGTAAAATGTATTAAGAAGTAAGTATAAGTTTAAGTATTTGTCTTCCGTTTTCTACGTGATAGATTTCATTGCAAAACTTATCCCTTTTCATCTCTCAAATATTTTTTTCTTTACCATTAAAGATAAAAAAATAATAAGTACCTCACTTTTTGCTTAAATAGGAAGAAATTCGATATCGTAATGTACATAATCTATAATATTGTTCAAGTTTCTTATAGTCTATATAACTCAGCATCCATGCCAACAGGAAAGACGTTGTAGGAGACATCTGCATAAGTTCTGAACTATTAAGTACGGTTCGCACAAAAACCTGGCTTTTTCTTTATTATTTTTTTGTTGGCAAAGGAGCAAACAGTGCACCTGATAATAAGTAACACCGCCGCCCATTTATAATTGCAATAATAGAGGGCAGAGAAATGATTTAAGCGGAAATAAGTCTTTTTAGAATACCACGTTGTATCTCCTAGAAAAGACTTCAAACGGTTCAACTTTAAAAAATACTTCCAGAGACAGGCTGACGTCTTGCATTCATCTAGTTAGATGGTAAGTGGTTGCAACCACATGCATCCCTGAACATTTTACTTTTTGTGAAGGTAATATCAAATTTTCTGTGGCGAGATAAATATAAATTTGTGATGTTAACTCTAGATAACACAATCAACGCCGAAACCGTTTTGAAGGTACTTACTAAAAAGTATATTTTATATAAATGAATGTAAAAAGTTTGAGGAAACTACTCAAACTTTTGAAAACATTTTTTTTGGTGACCGTATACAAGGCGCAATATGGACATAATATGGGCGTGTATGTGAAGTGACAGATGCATCGGAATCTGTTAAGCAAATAAACAAAGTAAGACGGTGAAGTTTTAGCGTCAATATACTCTGTATTAGGTATTTATATAATTTTCATCAAAGTTATCGGTTTCCTGCGGCACTGCATTTGTCATAGGAATAAGTGCTACTTAGTGTAGGCAAGATATGTGTTTTAATCATTTTACTTAAAGACTGGATAAGGTACTTAGCTAGTGAAATTACCGGGTATATCAGACCTAACCTCTGGCGACCCGGGTGACTGGCGCAGGAAGTATCGACGTGGAATAATACCTTTTTTGTTTGTTTTTTTTTACTCAGCGCCATTAAATATAGAAAACACTCAGACAAATACACACAGACATGTTCATGTTTGTATTGCCCGGGGAACCGGGAACCCTCGGTGTAGTAGCTCACGTCTCAACCATTACAGCAAATGGGTCGTCTAGTTCACTTAAAATGGTGACTGATTTTTTTAATACTGCTGTCATGGTCAGGCTTGTCACTAAATTTCAGATGAGCGAACCGTCCTGATCATTTTTATAGCTTAAAAAAAAGACACGCTTATAATTAAATCTTTACTTATACCACCAAAATCAAACTCAAAATATCCTTTATTTAAATAAATCTTTTATAGATACTTTTGAATCCTCAAATAGTCATTATATTTTTATGACCCTTCCACCGGTTCGAAATAAGTAGAATAAAAATAATCTTTGAGAAGAGCCGGTAAGAAAGTCGATAGTCACTTTTATAATTTTATATCATTGGCTACAGAGTTATGTCATTTAACTACACGTAGCTTTCATAGACGTATTATGAGCGAATAATTTATTACAAAGATTTTGTAACTGGAACACGATGTGCAATACCACACATCTTTATCCGATAAATATTCGTCTAAATTTCTTCATGAGGATTTTTTAAATCTGTATTGAAAACTGGTGCAAGGGCACCACCATATTTAAAAATATAAAGGGATAACGTTAAAAGAATAATGATTATCCTCGAAATGATTGATAAAATAAATGGATGACCATTATCGCAATATCCCATTCCAATAAAACCTCATAGTGAAAAGTTAAATAATATTTGTAAAATAAAATGTTCACAATACGCAGCTGAGACATGGACACTGACTGCGGGATTGGTTCACAAGTTCAAAGTCACTCAACGCGCAATGGAGCGAGCTATGCTCGGAGTCTCTCTTAGGGATAAGATCAGAAATGATTTAATTCGTAAGAGAACTAAAGTTACCGCCATCAGCAAGTTGAAGTGGCAGTGGGCTGGTCACGTATGTCGCAGAACCGATGGCCGTTGGAGCAGACGAGTTCTGGAGTGGAGACCGCGTCTTGGCAAGCGTAGCGTAGGACGCCCTCCGGCCCGATGGATCGACGACTTGCGAAAGGTCGCTGGTGGAAGCTGGATGAGAAAGGCGGAGGACCGGGATGTCTGGCGCAAAATGGGGGAGACCTATATCCAGCAGTGGACTGCAATAGGTTGAAGAGAAAATGTTTACCGGGCGTTTCCATATCAACTGTTATTCTAAATTATGACCTGTCACTGTAAGGACGATAGCGTATATTCAATGATATTCTATCTAAAGGTAGATACGCCATCCGTGCCTAAAAAATGAACCGCCGAAGAGAGTCCAGTTTGTACTCTTTTGTTTAGGTAAATGTCCGCTCATTCGAAATATGTGTATGTGTGCTGTCGCTGCATTCGGAACACTTTTCCGAATGCTTACTTTTTAAATATTGCGTACAATGAATAAAATAGATAATGGACATAAGCATTTCGTAACAAATAATCCGGTTCATGTCGTTGACCTAATTGTTGCAGTGACAAAGTCATCATCAGCTCATTAAATTTCCCCACCGAGGGGCACGAGCCTACCCGTATAGGGTGATTAGGCCTTAGTCGTCCCCGCGGGCCCAGTGCGGATTGGATGACTTCACGTGCAACCTTTGAATCTCTTCGCAGGCGTGCATGAAGGTTTCCTCACGATGTTTTCCTTCACCGTAAAAGCGTCGGATAACGTACATATATTTTCGAAAATTCGAAAACGCATTGGTACGTGTCGGGATTTGAACCTCAGCCTTCCCGGTAGGAAGGCGACAGTCCACACCATTGAGCCACCGACGCTCTCACAGTGACAAAGTAATTTACAGAAATTTAAAATCGACCAGAGAGCATTTTTTACAGATTTAAAATCTAATGTGTCTGGCGTCTTAATGCGTCTTTGGCGGTTAAAGGGTTAAAACGGTTGCAATAATGGGATTGGAAGTTATTGGGCATATGCTAAATAGTCGACATCTTCGAGCTTATGAAATGATAATGAGGACATCAATTATGATTTGTTTAGTCTTAGTATAATCCGAACAAAATAGTTTACAAGACTAAATTGATACTTTTTTCGATAAATCTCTGTAACATTGTTGAATCTGTGCATAAATCACTCAGAATTTTCGCACAATCTACGTCCACGGTAAACATGATCGATGGATAATACATGTAAAATATTGCAATCCCTTTTTAGGGTTCCGTAGCCAAATGGCAAAAAACGGAACCCTTATAGATTCGTCAAGTCTGTCTGTCTGTCCGTCCGTCCGAATAATACAATCCCGTTTATCTCCGAAACTATAAGCACTACACTATTCAAACTTTGTATGTATATGTATTCTGTGAACCGCTATTAGGTTTTGACAAGAAATTTGAAAAAATAATAATATATTTTGCGGTTCCTCATACTTTGAACTGAATCTCAAAAATTGATTTTCATCGCACCCCCTGTGTGTGGTATCAATGTGTAGAGCTTCAAAAATGATATCGAGCTTTCTAATATATTTTTTTTATAAATTGAATAGTTTGCGCAAGAGACACTTCCAAATATGGAAAAATAGTGCCCCGCCACCCTCTAATTTCTAACCTATGGGGTTGATAAAATCGAAAAAAAATTATGATGTATATTACCATAAAATCTAACAACGAAATTTAGTTTGAACAATTTCTGGGAACGATTTTATACGTCAAAAACGGTGAACCACTATTTTTCATATTAAAGCTGTAGTAGGTGCCTAAGTAAATAAAAATTACATTATTTTATGTTACTTGCTGCTCCGGAACCCTCTACGAGCGATTCCGACTCGCGCTTAGCCAATTTTTTGTATGATGTAGTACAATATAAATATGTAAGCGTTCCTAATTGGTAAAGGTGTTGTTATCGATGTTTTGATAATTATTTGATTTATGGGAATCCGGTACTTAGTTTTAAACTTCTTTTCAGATGTCACTACATGAAACTATTATTAATATTATATTTGACGACCCATTTGGTGTTGCGGTTGAGACGTCGACTGCAACACCACGGGTTCCAGGTTCGATCCCCGGGCAGTACAATTGTAATGGTCTGGGCGTTTTTTATGTATCACCATCATCATCAGCTCATTAAACGTCCCCACCGAGGGGCACGAGCCTACCCGTATAGGGTGATTAGGCCTTAGTCGTCCACGCGGGTCCAGTGCGGATTGGACGACTTCACGTGCAACCTTTGAATCTCTTCGCAGGCGTGCATGAGGTTTCCTCACGATGTTTTCCTTCACCGTAAGAGCGTCGGATAACGTACATATATTTTCGAAAATTCGAAAATACATTGGTACGTGTCGGGATTTGAACCTCAGCCCTCCCGGTAGGAAGGCGACAGTCCACACCACTGAGCCACCGACGCTCTATCTATCTTTTCTATGTATATTATGTATGTATTTACAAAAAATATCAGTATGTTTATCTGTTGTTTAGTACCCATAATACAGGCTTCACGCTTAATTTGGGGCTAGATGGCGCTGTGTGAATGTCAGTGGATATTTATATTAATTTATTTGTATGTGGTAGTATACAGTCTATAGGTGGTAGACTTCATGCTGAGTCTTCTACGTAGGTATCACCTCAGTGGTAGATATCGCCCCGAGAAATAGAAGTGATTTGCACTTCTGTGTTGCGGGATGAGGGCACTATAGCTAGTATATATAACAACGTCTCTAATAGTAGTTAAGCAGAGAAGACTATAAATTGATTGTCTTAACTTGACAACAGTTTCACGTTCTCGGCTTAACAGCTATTAATATTAAGATACAAGTATACTATTATCACCTGAAACGGCTATTCAATTATAGACTTTACGCGGCTCAGATAAGTGTTATCGGGGTAACTATGAAATAATTTTCGCCTCAGATCGAAGTGTTGACTTGTTTAACTTCACAATAGTTGTCGAAACTATCTATGAGTTTCGATCAACAATTGAGCATTGAAACTGGTACTGGGACAATAATATTGAAATAATTTCGGAAAGTTACATTTGTATTCTAAGAGTTACGTCTGTATATTTAAAAATATAATACTTTATTCTTCTATACAGGATTTACGTCACATCATAAAGACTATTGATAAAATTTGAAAGCTGATGTTTTGAATTGATATTTAGTATCATCATGAAACCTTCACGCACGCCTGCGAAGAGATTCGAAGGTTGTGTGTGAAGTCGTCCATTCCGCACTGGGCCCGCATGGACGACTAAAGCCTAATCTCCCTATACAGGTAGGCTCGTGCCCCTCGATGGGGACGTTAATGAGCTGATGATGATCATCATGAAAAATAAATACACTTATAATAAATACTTATATAATAAAAGAGGACAATTTAAAATATTACAACATAAACACTAAAAAATAAATAAATTTTAAGATAAAAAATATTGAGTACTAAACAATGGTCCCACGTAACCTAATCTACTTTTGGTATAGACAGTTTCATGTATTTTTTTCATTAAAAACCCAATAAAACCAAAGACATAGGAAGCGTAGCGCGCTAATTATAAATCTATGCAAAAAACAAATACACGGAATAAACTTAATACATCAAACAGTCTTTTAAAACAATACATATGCTATGTAATGAACAAGCCATTTTATATCTCACTCTGTCTCAATAAAAAATGTCTTCGACATGACCGAAATTAGTGTGCAAATGTACTTTTGACTTCAACAATTTGATTTACTTTTTTGAAAAACCCTCATTTCTATTGTTGCGTTCAAAATGATTAAGCGCTTGAACCTTTAGTAATTGGCCTTCATAAATTCACTTCTAAGTAAGATTTGCTTAATAATCTTCGAGCTAAAAATAGCCTTACATAATAGCTTCCCAAAAATACGTAGGTGATGTTTTAGTTTAACTTACACATCTTTTCTCTTTTTGTTCAAGTCTTTGGCGGTTTATGTTAACAAATATTTGACAATATTTGTTAACAACAACAATCATTACAAAAGTAAAAACTTTTGGGATTTATGAAACTCCGACTAAATAATTAATGTTTATTCTTTGGTTATTTTAAAACAAAGTCACGTTTCAATACAAAAAGTAAACTTCATGAAAGTTTCAAGAGAATCTGAAAAATGAGAAAAATTCCCTCGAAACATCTTTTTCACGAATCATTTCATTCGCAACACGTTCTTTATTACACACCTAAAAATCTGTCTCATTTTATCAGATCTAGATTTTCAAAAGTATTTCATATTTACAGCCCTGAAAATATTTTAGTACAAACATAAAAGCAACGTTAAAAGCTTCGAATAATGAATTTATAGCTTAAAATCAAATTATCACAAAAGTACTTACTTTTGTGAATACATTTATTTAGAAGTCTTTACATTTATACCGATGAATATATTTTAGTGTTAAGTCTGTACCTGGGATTGCCTAACCTTATCGAAAAGAGCTTCGTCAAACATTGATAGGCTAACTCAAGACATAGTATACTTAAACATTGACCAATCTATGTAGAAACCGCATATCTACATCACGCATCTGAAGCTGCAAACGTGAGTTTGCATCTGTGTTAAATGCATTTACATACTAAGTCTACCGAGCTTGAGCCTGAATCGCATTGAAGGCTTAGACAGATTCATTTCATGTTTTTATCAATTGTTTTGTCTAGAAGCCATAGCAATATCATTTACTAATAGATAACGGTTATCATCATTAAAATTCCGAACTTACCGCTCTAGTCTTATAATTTATCCGACGCTCTTACGGTGAAAGAAAACATCTCGTGGAGTCCTACGAACGCCTACGAAGAAATTTAAAGCTTGGCGTGAAGTCGGCCAATCCGCACTGAGCCCGCGTGATCGACTAAGGCCTATTCACACTATACGGGTAGACTCGTACCCCTCGGTGGGAACGTATAATGAGCTGATGGTGGTTAAATTATTAAAGAGTAACGTAACACCACAATATTAACACAGAGCCGCATGGACGTTGAACGCGCAGCAGTGGACATTAAACAACTCAAATTACAACAACTGCTGTACAAATGCATCATTGTGTATTAACAAGACAGCAATAAGCCGGACAGTCTAAACATACAGCGTAATGGAAATTGAACGCGAAGCAGGGCGCATTATACAACTATTTTTACTAGGTGGAACACTCGATATTGAGTTGTCTAGGTAGGTATCACCACAGTGGTCGTCTCGTGAACCAGGAGTGTTATGCACTTTAGTGTTTCGGGATGAGGGCACTGTAGCTAGTGAAATCACTGGGCAGTGCGCCATTGATGGAGGATAATTACTGTCAATCAGTTGTTGGTCGCCTTCAATGGCGCTCTGCCATAGTTAGACGTATCACTTATGAAAATTTAATTTATGTTTGTAAATACTATAACACCTTTAAGAAAAATTGTGATTCACACAATTTTAATACTAGGAATAAAAAAAATAATTTATGTTTGTAAATACTATAAAACCTTTAAGAAAAATTGTGATTCACACAATTTTAATACTAGGAATAAAAACAAACTTGCTGTTCCGGACTTGAGACTACATAAAATAGGTAAATCTTTTATAGAAAGATGTATAAAGTTTTTCAATAAGGTACCGCAAATATTGTAGAGTTGCCCTTTCATATGTTTAAAGTTAGAATCAAACAACACCTTTCTAAAAAATGGTACTACACTATTGACGAATATTTATGTGATAAAAATCCGTGGTCTTAAACTGCTCAGCTATTTCAGTGTTAATGATATATTGTTACATTAAGGAAAATGAACTGTTGAGTTTTCTTGAGTGCTTCTTTCTCAACAGGCCAAACCACTGAAGCGCTTTTTTTCAAAGCATCAAACTCATATTTTTAGTTTAGTATTTTAATCGTTTTTTATTATATTTTTGTATATTTTTTGACGTTCATAAGTGCTTTTTGTAAGCCTAATTTGAAATAAATGTTTTGACTTTGACTTTGACTTACCAACAAGTGAGCGTCCTGAGCGTCCTAACCGTCCTGTACACTTATAAAAAACCCAATCACAAACATTACAACAACTGTTGTATCACAGGCATCATTGTGTATGGACAAAACAACAAACCACGTTGTTTGTCTCAAGCAGTCCGGCTTGCTTTACCCCACATGCACTGGAATCCGTATTCAGTTCATTTACATACGTGGACTGTGCTATTGTGCTATGGATGCGCTATGGGAGGATTGTGGAGCTATTTGCAAAGTGTATAGTATCAGTGTACTCGTAAGTTGATTTGAAACTAGCTGAATTCAACTGACCGGGTAAATAGATTCTCTCAGGTGCAGCTTGCGATGAATGAATTGTGTTGGATTTATTGTAGACTTGGTCGGCGAAAAGTAGGTCAAGTTATTTATGTACTCAGTAGTTGAAAAGGGTATTTTATCAAGTTACTTTGTCAAATTATTTGTGTAAATTTTACGAGAATTTTAATTATATTCAATATTGAGTTTTCCAGATTTTGATGACTTGTCTAGCCATTGTCAGCGGTATTTTTATGGTTAACAATGAAAAAGAAATGTTTGGGTTTTATTATTTTTATTTACAAAATAATAAAAATTTACATCGTATAGTTTATAGAAGTTACAAATATTTTTGTGCCAAATGCTGCCAATCAATTTGGTTTATCAAGCCTCCGCTAGTGAGTTTTCACAAGTCGAAGGCTGTTCTTGCCAAACTTCAGAACCCATATGTTTTCGAACATTGTATGGCATGAAATTTCATGTTGGTCTATCGGGCAAGTATATCGGAATATCTTCAGAACTCATTTGCTCCAACGGCCATCTGGAGAGCTGAGCTACGTATTTACCTTCAGTTCTCTTAGAGATAACAATATTTGAAGAGAAGTATAAAAAATATAATAAAACTCTTCAAACAGAACTATATCAAAAAAATAATATTTCGAATTTAACTTTACATATTCCAGTTAAATCGTTTATTGAAGTTTAGTGCTAGTCTAGAAAACACCACGTAAAGCTGGATTTGGGTCATAAAGACATAAGTCGGGACTAAATACATCCCCAGGCCTAAACCACACAAATACGATTTGTCTTAACCTGTACAGCAAAAACAGACATATTGTAGGCGTCGTGTGACAATATATAATATTAAACAATCCCATAGCACGTCCGCAAGGGACTAGTTCATATTACGGTCGCTTTATCTTCCAAGGGTTCCGTACTAGAATAATAAAGATAACTCTAATGTTATTGTTAGTGATATCGTTTGCATAATTCATTGCATACCTATTAAGTAAATGACTTGTGTGCTTTTACTGATCACAAAGGTTCACTTAGAACACTGTGTTACTCAATAATTAACATGAAATAAATTTTACTTGCAAACACAACGAACAATAAAAGGAATAAAAAATTACTATTTTAAACTAGTTTACAGCTTAACACCGGGGATAAATAACCTTATATAAAATGTCCACTTACTAAAACTTAATATGATAGGGTTCCAAATATATATTATACTTTAGTATTTAGTAGAATCAAATTTGACATTTATAAGTTTTATTTATGGACCTAAATTGAATAAATATATTTTTGATTTTTTTATTTGATTGATTAGATAAAATCTCATAATTGCTACTAAAATACTTTAACAGGTAAAAAAGTCCACAGATGAAATTAGGGCCTAGTGCCTGGTGAAACATTTTGCCATAATGTTGGATGAAGATATCAGTATATACATGGTGAAACAGAGAACATTGGCAATTTTTAAAAATAAGAACCTACTCGTGATTCCTCCAATATGAGGCAAATCTATTGATACAAAAATTCACCTTATACATACGGAACCCCTTCGTAATGTACGTTCTAAGCATTTTTTCTGTCTACGAAAGGCATGGAGGCGCACCATGACATATGTCCGAAACAGTAAATCTTACGGAAGCCCGATTCGTGAGTTAGGGGCCCAAAATAACACGGCACACTTCACACGTACGATTGTATTACATAATGTTTTGGATATAAGAACAATAATCATTAATTTATTACATATAAATATCAGCATGCTATGGAGAGAGCTATGTTAAGTGTTTCTCTATGCGAAACGAGGATATCCATAGGAGAGCTAGGGTGACCGACATAGCCCAAAGGATAAGCAAGTTGAAGTGGCAGTGGGCAGGGCACATAGTGCGTAAAACCGAAGGCCGATGGGGCAGAAAGTTTCTCGCGTGGCGTCCACGTAACGGAAAAGGGAGCGTAGGCCGACCCCCAACCAGATGGACGAATGACCTGGTTAGCATATGAATGTCAACTGCTAGGGAACTGCCCGCGTGGAAATCATTAGGGGAGTCCTTCGTTCAGCAATAAACATATTAGGCTGTAATGATGATGATATAAATAAAATTGGGGTGCCTGTTTGTAATATGGACAATATTTTTCTTCATACATAAGAATGTGTATACGGTACATACGCCAAAATAGCATTTTTTTATAGAATTTGTTTTACTGCGGGGGAATATCTTATAAGGCTATTTAGCCTTTGAAATAGGTACAAAACTACGGATTAAGATACGTATATACGTTTTTTGTAAATACATATTATTATATATGGAAAACACCCAGAACCAAGACAAACAGTAAAAAAATCTTAGTAAACACAAATATTCACAGCTAATGCTAAATCTACTATATCCAATTACTAATCCTGTGGACTTTTTCGATCACTTTCGCTAAGGAAAAATTTCATTTTACGATTACGTACTTAAGATTTTCATATAACAATTGGCAACTAAGGTCCATATTTTAGAACGAGACGAGAGAGAAGAGTTGTTCTTCACTTAAGTAGAGTAAGGAAGGGATAGCGCTTTATACGATAAATAGCACCATCCCTTTCTAACTTAATTTAAGTAAGCATCAACGTCGAGTCTTGTTCTAGAATACGAGCCTTAGAGTCCATTCAATACATTATCTCATGTACCTCATCTTAGTTTCGGCACCTTTAGTGGCGCTAATCATCAGATGGACTTTCTGCTGCTGTTGGTAATTAGTTTACTAATACTTAAATGGATAACGTATTTTAATTGAACAACAATTCTACTAGTAGTACACACGGTACTGAGTCGTCTAGGTACCATCGCAGTGTCGAGCATCGTCCCGTTAAATATGTGTTTTGCACTTGTATGTTTGGTATGTGGCATTGATGGAATATTAACTATCAGTACTAGTCTCCATTGAAGCTGCTCTGTCATAGTCAAGTGTATCACTTACCATTAGATCAGCACCCTGACGAACCTTGCAACATAAAAAAACACAAACAGATTAACGCATTTCAGTGCCCTCTGGTATTGCAAATGTACATGGGCTGCGGTATCATTTACCATCGGATAAGCCGTTTGCTTCTTTGCATGCTATAACATAAAGAAAAACACAAAAAGATAATACATGAAGTGGTCATAAATTTTCTCACTTAAGAATAAATATTGTAAGTTATATTACAAGATAAAGCATACGCCAACCTAAGTATCTCTTAAGGCGGTTCATCAATTTATAACAATTTCAAATCCAACCCCGCTAACTCCAAGATTAATACATGTGTCCCTTCGCATACAGTACTTAGCTGACCTAGTTTCAAGACAAGTCTGTGCTTCCAAAGCACAAACATGTAGCACAATAACATAGAACTGAAACACATTAACGTAACGTTTAACATACAAAAAGCAGCAGTGGCTCATTGGAGAGGACTGTCGCCTTCCAATCTGAAGGTGCAGGTTCAAATCTCGCCACGTACCATGTCGTTTCGAATTTTCGAAATAATTTGTACGTTCCGACGCTCTTACGGCGAAGGATAACATCGCGAGGAAACCTGCGCACGCCTACGAAGAGATTCAAAGGTTGTGCGTGAAGTCGACTAATTCGCACTGCGCCCGTTTGGGGAGACAGGCGCAGTGCGGCATTGATGGAGAATAACACCTGTCTTCTTCAATGCTGCTCTGTCATGGTTAGGCCTATGAAGCACGGTGGCCGTGTAATTTTACTAGCTACAGGGCACTGTAGCTATTATCCCGAAACACAAGTAAAGCAAAATATTCGATACTGAGTCTTCTAGGTTAGTACCACCGTAGTGTCAGATATCGACCCGTGAAACTGGAGGTTGTGCACTTTTTTGTTTTGAGATGAGAGTACTAGTGAAATTACCGGATATATGAGATTTAACATCTGTTGTCTCAGGTGACGGCGCAATTACGAAGAATAGCCACTTTATAGGGTGAATGTTTTTTAATACTGCTTTGTCATGGTCAGGCGTGTAATTATCATCAAGTGAGCGAACTGATTGTCCTAATTGTTTTAAAACATATAAAAAGGTATACTTATTGCAGCGTATAAATTTATGAAATCGGAACGATGAAAGTTTTTAATAATTGAAACGGAAAACTAAGAGCGGGATTTGCGCTTTGGAGATGTTCAAAAAGAGTCTTTCTCAAATATGCAATTTGTCACTAGATAACATTTATTTCTGGATGCGACGACTTCAGTGGCAAGAGAGGTTTTTATCGATATTCTGAATCTTTGTTTGACGATAGTTTCATTTAATAATTCATTTTCAAAAATAATTGGACCGTCATTTCTTGTACAGAAAACACTATTGCTTGAAAATGTCCAAGACAAAGAAAAATGAAACAAAATTAACCATTAAAAATATAAACAATAATTTAATTATTAAAAAGAATAAAGTATCGCTTACATTTTATTTTAAAAGGTAAACATGCAAATTGATTTCATTTTTTAGAAATAAAAAGCAGCTCCATCGAGACTTGGCTAGTTTTAATGGAATGTTTTTTCTGGATTATCTCTGATTTCAACTATGGATCAGGCTAGTAGTATGCAAACGCTTGCAACGACAGAGTCTAGACTTAGCGACTCGTCTGTTATAGCTGGTAAAAGATTAATCTTGAAATCTTGTTATTTCTATACCCGTGCAATGAGATATCTGATTTTCTAAAAACATAATTTTATAACCTTATTTCATGAAAGATTATATTTTGATTTTATTTAATTATACTTCGCCGCATCGCATGCTACTCATGTTACTGGTGCATTTTGTACATAACAATAAAAACTATCTACCATATCATGTCCCATTTAGATTTGTTCCCTCTGCAATAAATCGAAACTAATTATCTTATATTCGTCGCCAAAGATTCACGAATTAAAAGCCAAGTGCTTTCGTGTACTCTTTGTACTGGTCTCTGCCTATTGATTTTATTGTGATCACTTACAAGAAATAATTACTCAAAGATATTAAGTTATTTGTATTTTTATCGTTATTTTTGAGATACACTCGTAAAAACAGCACTACTAATCAGTTAGACGCTCTGTTTTTCAAATAAACGTGCTTCTGCTTTGGTACTTTTAATAGTGCCAATTTACACTCTCTTTGCCTTTCGTCGAGAACTCGAAGTGGCTATTGTAATTTTATTGTACCGAATAAATACAGAGAAAATAGCCACATACCAAAGGGTTAATTTATTGCACTCTATTTTAATTATTTGTGTTGATTGAATTGTGTTGACAATGAACAAAGAATTGTTAAAGACGACTCAAAAAAAAACTTCGAATGGGGGTTATCCAAAAAAGTGTTTTGTTCTAACTTTGGTACCGCGTTGAAGTTCGTTAAAAGCTTTTTCGATAATTGTAAGTTACAAACTATTATTTTTATTTCTTTGTCTGTTTAAGAACTCCAATCTTGCCTTTTTTGCCCCTCGTATTTTCCTTCTTGTCTAAAGTATTTTACGGGCAATATGAATGTGGTTACCAGGTGGTAGACTTGGTACTAAGTCATAGGTTGGACCACCGCAGTGCCAGATATCGTCTCGTGAAACATGAGTGTTTTGCACTTTGTGTACCGGGATGAGGCTCTGTAGCTAGTGAAATTACCGGGTAAAATATACCTACATCTGTTGTCTCGGTGACGGCGCTATGCGGCATTTATGAAGAATGATAACTGCTTTTAAGTTTTGGCCTCCTTCAATGTCACTCTGTTATGGTCAGCATATAAATTATCATCAGGTAAGTCGGACCGTACTGTATACAGATAACATAAAAAAATGTGCAGTGAAACTTAACACAGTCTACACGTTCAAATAACCATGCACAGCCTTAAAAAAGTAAACACTAACTTATTTTCTTTGAAATTGTTTTCTGCAAAAGAGTTCAACTGTTATAACTAGATATATTTTTGCGATTGATTTCGAGGGAGGTTTGAATATTGATATTTATTTTGCTGTGGTCTAAATAAAACGAAAAAAACAAGACATTAATCTCAATAACCTCAGTATTCAGACAGCTAGCGGACTAAAAATAATTTTACTTAAGTATTTTTAGTCGAGTTTCTGACGGTCCCAATTCGCGGTCTTGAAATCGAATTTGACGGTCAAAACAAACCGGCGAAATACGGTATTAACCGCTCACCCATCAGTATTCAGGCTATACCGCAACCTCCAGGCGTCGTTACAGCTAGATGCTTATTGAATTTGTTTTTTTCTCACCGAAGGAAGCTTTCCGGACTCATTTCCCTCGTTACTCCCCTTTTCGACCTTTTTGCGCGTTCGGTATTTTTTAATATGATTCCCAAGTTGACGCGAAAGTATAAAGTTTCGTGAAGTCTTACGACGTAATACAAGCTTACAGAATCTATAGTTTTTACCGACTAAAAAAGCGTGGTGAAAAGAAGAGAGATGTCCATAAGCATCGAATTTAAATCTTTGTTGCATTAGTATTTTTGACATGGCGTGCACAAATTATGACTAGGGTATGCTAAGTGAATGACACTTATCGCAAAGACAATAAATAATTTATATTCTTGTCAAACTGAGTACTCTTAATGACAGATCGCCTATTTTGTTAAATCTGTAGAGGAAAACTGGCGAATGAGTTGGAATCATTTAATTTGTTGGCGATTTTCCAGGATGTCTAGACACACAGTGTATGCACTGCTTATTTGCATATACGCCACGGACTTTTGACTTAGTATTTTTTTATGATATCAGGTAAGACTTATCTTACTTGTAATGACTGATTGTTTTAAGGTGATCCGAAGTATTTACTGCAAACACTTTTTAAAATTTTGAATAAGATCTTTTCAATAAACTGTTGTTCATGGCTAGACATAGGGGTTCACCATATAATTCAAATATCCCGGAATTGTTAAGTTCTTACGAACTAAAATAGCATATTAGCTAAAACAACATAATATTCCGTTAACTTTAGCGATGTATCTGTCTTGTATATTAATTCAAGAATTTTATTCAGCTTCAAGAGACATAATTTAACACTTATCAATTCAAAACATAACAAAACAAAAGGTTAAAAGGCCAAAGAATGCCAATTGTTCCTATATTTTTTTTTCCAACAAATTTCAAGCTAGTAGATATAACACAAAATCATAAACGATTAACAAACAACAATTTGTCAAAGAAATACAACGTGCCGACTAAGATATCGCGTGACAAGACCGTTAGGCTCGAGCCATCCCCTACATACGTGTACGGTACATAGCTCGGTACAGTGAGCCTCATGAATACATTTGTGTGTTATATACACTCTATTAAGACAACTCAATGTGCTTAAGTGCCTCGACTGAGTCCTAATTACATGGATGCACGGAATGGACTGGTCATGCTCATGTATTGACAGCTGTTGACAAGGTTGCGACAAAAACATTACGACTAATAATGAAAGTTATAAGTTCATAAATTGAGCAAGACAAGCAGAAAATAACCTTATAAGTATTTTTTCTTTTGAGTTACAAAATCCTAAAAAAAAATGTATGGTAAAGATGACAAATAAAACTATATGCTCAATAAAATAACATGGCACCGCTAACAAAACATTTTGCAATGGATGACCCTCTGAAACGTTCTCCGAATATGATTAATCAACACCATTGCTTTACCTTCATTAATACGCAGCGCACTGTACCCACTGCGGTTGTGCGCCATGTTTTGCCATCTGTCATTCATTTAAGCCGTGGTTTTCAGCGTCATTTGTTTTTCGACCGAAACTCGACAGCTGGTATTACGTAGTCAGTTGTAAAGAAGCATATGGATTGAAGTATTCATGGATATACTTTCGAATACGAAATACGAAAGAAAAATGAATGTCAGGGTTACTGAACGTTTTACCAAAAAATATCAACTTTTTTGCATCTTTGCCGTATCGAAGAAGTGCAATAGGATTTTGGTTATAAAAAAACCAGGGTCTCTTATTCAACGTACAACCTCTGATATAGTTTAATAAACTAGGTTGGAAAGATGGAAAATAGGGTCAACAGTTCAACGAGCCCGCTAAAGCATTAAGTTTTCAGATACGTGGAGGGCTCAAATTAGGGAATATACAGTCTAATAAGTTTTATGTTAAACTGAAAGCTTTCTTTCATTAGGACCAATCCAAGCATTCTACATCCATTGGCTGACTGCCATCTTAATAAACCAAGTCATTGCACTATTTGGTTAGGGGCTAACGTAGCTTCTTTTAGCGTAGTTTCCCGAGAACTTTTCTTTCCCATCCGCCATCGGTCTTTGCACTGTGTTCTGATTATCTCGCAACTGTATCAGTTTTATTGTAACTGTTTTAATTGGGTTAGTAAAGTCAAAGAACCGAATGAACAAAACCTCGCAAATGCGTATGGCTAAAGGAACTAGAAACCAAATGCATAGATCCTCATTTGCATACAGTCTCAAAGGAAGAAGCCGAGGCCAATAAATTACATGCTGACCGACCCCAAGTACATCCGAACAGTTCACTAACTGTAACATAGTTATTTTCAAGTTGCCCAACTTAGGCGAGTTGACTGCATCGGAAACTTCTATAGCATCTTCCAAGTTGCAACACGTACACGGGCATATAATTGGTGCAACTTGCTCGACTGTAAGTTGGGTACAGTTTTACGCTTATACAAAGCTATGTTACAATTGTTTGAAGATTATTCGTTGGAAGGAATGTTCTTTAGCAATTGTAATTGATTAAAGGTAGGTTAAACAGTTTTTAAATTGATTGCCCTTTGAACCTTGAAGTGACAGTTGCGTTCAAAAGGTTAAATATGCAGTTTTGGGTTGTCAGAAAGACTATAGAACTTACAATTAATTTTATTGAATCAAAAGCCATAGTATAAGTAGATACCTGACAGAATTATAAGCAGAAAATATATTTGTAAGCAGCTATATTTTTTATTCACGATGGGCTTGCTCTTGAACACATACTATCCTAGTGGAAGTGAAATGCTCTAAGATGGAGCGAGCTCGCCCAGAAAAAGCCTAATTACTCGTTTTTTTGCATGCCACAGGGTTCTATGTGACCGGAAACACAGACGAAAGCAGATCATTCCAATCAATTATATATTTATTTAATTTATAAATATAAAGCATAACTTTATTTTTCGTCAATAAAAGCATTGCTCATCTTATTAACCTAGAATACAGTGTACAGTGTAGAGCGTCGGTGGCTCAGTGGTGTGGACTGTCGCCTTCCTACCGGGAGGGCTGAGGTTCAAATCCCGACACGTACCATGTATTTTCGAATTTTCGAAAAATATGTACGTTATCCGAACGCTCTTACGGAAGGAAACATTGATGGAAACCTTCATGCACGCCGCGAATGAGATTCCGAAGGTTGTGTGAAGTCGTCAATCCGCACTGGGCCCGCGTGACGACTAAGGCCTAATCACCCTATACGGTAGCTCGGCCCCTCGGTGGGGCGTTTAATGAGCTAGATGATGATGACAGTGTAGAGATGATCCGTACTAATTGTATCACAAATAAGCCACAGCTTTACAAACGTGTCCAACTATTCACAAAATTCGTTAAGCAACTTGCACATATAACTTTATTATTATGTGCAAGATAGACACGTGTATTACCACCGCATAAGTTTGTGGCCCAATAACGCTACCTAGTGGATCTAACTGCAAAGATGAGTAATGTCTAGGTGTAATAGCGACACCGGTTTCCAAGATAATTTACTGCTATTGATAAATTCTTATGTGGTTTTGTAAAGATCACTTTTTGTTGTTTCTATCCACTGACATGCACACAGCGCTACTGAAACTAAGCATTAGTTTGTAATATGGCTCTAAACAACGGATAAACATTCTTATAGATATACATAGAAACATCCAGATCAATACAACAGACATGTTTATGCACACAAGTGTTTGTACTGTGCGGGATCGAATCCGGAACCCTTGGTGTAGTAGCCGACATCTTCGACCATTACATCACATGGGTTGTCAAAAAATATACCATGAAATAGTATATACCAATTTCCGTATCGATAGGCAGATATCACTATTTCTTTGTTATGCTCCTGATAAAGTATTTCGCTCGTTTCATTTGCATTAATCTTTTAATTCATGCGTGTCAGTTAAGGGTACTCATGATATGACCATTTAAAAATGATTTTTTATTACATTAAAATAAACAATAATAATAATAGAGCGTCGGTGGCTCAGTGGTGTGGACTGTCGCTTCCTACAGGGAGACTGAGGTTCAAATCACACGTACCAATGATTTTGAATTTGAAATTGATGTACGTTATCCGACGCTCTTACTGTGAAGGAAACATGTGAGGAAACCTTCATTTACGCCTGAAGATTCGAAGTTGTGTGGATCCAATCCGACTGGGCCCGCGTGGACGACTAAGGCCTAATCACCTATCGGAAACAATAATAAAATCATCATCAGCTTATTAAACGTTCCACCGAGGGGCACAAGCCTACTAGATGTTTAAGCTTTATCGTTCACGCGGGTCCAGTGCGGGTTGGACGCACAACCTGTGAATCTCATCGTAGGCGTGCGCAGGAAAAGTAATAACAAATAATACATGATTTTTAATTAAGCTATTAAATTTTGTAAAAAAAAACAAATACACAGCATGAGATTTTATTTTCTGATATGGTCTCTAAATTTCTGCTAAAATTTTAAATTTGATTACTGATTAGCAGCGTATTAATTTAACTTGTTAAATTATTTTTGCCAATAACTTTTGTTTCGGTAGTAAGCAAAATACTATGTTGTTCAACTCGCTGTTTCTCTCCAAGTGTTCGTTTACCTACATATCCCAACTATTTATATCAGCTACAGTGCCCAGCCGCGCGGCCACTCAAAGCGGAGTATTTCAAAGCGAAACTTCGCTGTGCAGTTTATCGGCGCTACTGTTGCATACGAAGACAAAATGCGCTTCGTACAGTTTTTCCGTGTATCCACCGGCCGTTTCCACTGCGTTGCTAACTTTTAGTCGGAACGCTGGCTCTGAATCTTGCCGGTGGAAAATCGGCATGGAGGGATTTTCGTGGAAATGTCGGTCGGAGCGTGTGAGCTTGTTGTGACGTTTCAGGGTGAATATGAAAGTCGTGTTTTTCAGTTCGTTAGAATATTTTATCGTTGTCTCTTTTTGCTTTGTTTCAATATGGTAGAAATTATTGGCGACTGTATAAATAAAGTTGTGAATTTGCAAAAACGCACTTGAGGTCTATGGGTACGGCTTTGGCGACAGTATTGGTTGAGGCATCGTCTATATCGAATTGCTTTGCAGTACGACGCTAAATTGCTTTATTTTGTCACAATGAAAATCACACTGCGAGCGCCTACATTTAAAAAATACGGACGGACTGTCATTAATACAAAAATATATCCCTGAAATGCCGTATGCCTATGATGTCATTTGTTTTTTGTTGTATCTCATTAGTGTTTTAAACATAAATTATGTAGCCAATTGTACATATACATAATATGATTTGGATTGTTTTTATTTTATATATTCAAAATCCACAGCTCTTAAAAGTGTAATTAACAAAAACAAATTATAAACTAACAGCTAATAACGGATTTTACATATGTAATCCTAAATTTTATTTAAATTTTTCTTATGTTTACTACTATTTTGTACCATTTCACAAGCCAAGCCACGCTCTTTTATATATATTTTTTACCTAACATAATCAATGGCTCTGCTGACTTAAAAAGTGGCCTAATTTGGACACACTTTTCTTGTTATCGTGACCCCGTCCATATTTTTTATAAGTTCATGACCGCAACAAAGAAATTTACACAGCTAGGTACAATAACAGTTAAATACTCTTAAAGGCTATTAGGCTTAATACTATGCTTTATGTATACAAAGCTTTACGCTAATTTGATTCCAACCGTCCAATTTCCAGCTTACGTTGCAATCGGCTTGGCCCGAATCTTTTTAACAATTAACAAGATTATCGTGAACCAATCGACGGTTCAAATATTTACCGCCGATCCCTCGTATCCTCTAATGTGGGTAAATCCTTGAAAATGTGAGCCTTCGCCCGATTAGCTCGTGTAATAGCGTCAAACATTTGTTTCGCTATCTCTTGTAGTGTCATATTCTGGTAGATTTTGTTTGAGTTTGCGATATTTTAGGTAATTTATCAATTTCGTAATGTTTTCTTATCGTACAAATCAGTGAAGTAAAGCTACGGGTTGTATATTTGGAATATGTACCTTGTAATTGTAATTAATGGTCTTGCTAAAAATCGAGTGAAAGGATATGGGCCGTATTATGTACCTTATATACTTACAGTAAAGATTTGACATTGGCACAATAGAAATTAAAATTAAATGTATCTCAGAATAATATTGTTTCATCATTTAACTGTCCAAACTAACTGGATAATTGACATACAAAAAGGGTACATTATTTGTCAAATGGGTTGGTAGCAAAATTTTATAATGATACATTTATTTAATAAGGGTTTATGTCAAGAAACTGTCAAGCACTAGTCACCCTTAAACTTCCATCACAGCTATACTTATGTTTAAACTGCAAGTACCTATATAGGTAAACATATGTTTATAATTTTAAAATGATTTTTTTAGTATTTAGTAGATTTTTTGTAGTATGTTATTACACATTTGTCGTTGATTTTATTTCAAATCATTCAATTATTTTAATATTTCCTTTCGTTAAGCTATTTAAAATTTAAGGAACTAGCTATAATTATTGTTTTTTATGTAATCAATATAATCTATACTCACTTAAGTGCTGCCATTCAGGCCTGTAAGCAATTCCTGGATTTTTGTATAGACAAAAATCCAGGAATTTTAATACCTAGTGATTTTTAAATTGAATATAAAATTATAAATTATAATTTTGTGAACAAATGACGAAATGTTACCTAAAAATTAATAGCCATTTAAATCGAACAAGCATTGAATGGTTTGCTCTTCCGGCCCTACCTTTTATACTTTTGCAACAGACGTTTTTTTTCGTTTTTACGAAGCGTGGGTTTGAAATAATTTTATGCGTGCATTATCCTCGGTCAGGGGTCAAAGCAAATGTAGGTTGAATTTTCAATTACACCTTTGTGTTGCTTTATTGAAATTCGGGACCGTTTGTGACTTTCTTTTACGATTTTAGTAGCATTCTTTATTTTGCAGTCAATGGAAACATTTAAAATTAAAGGGCCATGTTAAATGTTTGAAATAATAAATATAAAATAATTAATTTTATATAAAAAAACAATAATTATAAAGCAACTATACGCATCGTTGGCTCATTCATCTGGACTCTTGCTCTCCAATATGGAGGGTATAGGTTCTTATTTCGCCACGTACCAATGTAATTTAAATTTTTTAAACTATATGTACGTTTTTCCGAAACTCTTACGGTGAAAGAAAACATCTTGAGGAAGCCTGTGCACGCCTACGAAGAAAATCAAAGGTTGCGCGTGAAGTCGGCTATTTCGCATTGAGCCTACGTGAACGACTAAGAAATATACACCCTGTATAATGAACTAATGATGATATATGAAAGTAATCCATAAACAATTGTCCCTGAAAGATAAGTTCGTTCTGATATTTTTGATAATTGATTAAGTTACGATATTTGGTAACACATTAGCCGTTTTAAAGTTTACTAATATGAATTATACATGTTATACGATTAAATACGTTTTGATGTATTTAGAGCGTCGGTGGCTCAGTGGTGTGGACTGTCGCCTTCCTACCGGGAGGGCTGAGGTTCAAATCCCGACACGTACCAATGTATTTTCGAATTTTCGAAAATATATGTACGTTATCCGACGCTCTTACGGTGAAGGAAAACATCGTGAGGAAACCTTCATGCACGCCTGCAAAGAGATTCGAAGGTTGTGTGTGAAGTCGTCCAATCCGCACTGGGCCCGCGTGGACGACTAAGGCCTAATCACCCTATACGGGTAGGCTCGTGCCCCTCGATGGGGACGTTTGATGAGCTGATGATGATGATGTATTTGTGTATACGAAGTTTGTTAAACCTCATTGACATTTTAAACCAACTTTGTCCAAATACAGGTAACAGTAACATTTTAATACAATTCTACAAATAAAAGTAAATTTAATCTTAAGATAAATTTGTTTATAGTTTCTAAAGCAGTAACTCACAACTTAATCTTAACTTTACGACGCAGCCGTCCTCTAATTGAGTTAGTGCTGGAACATTATTGTTGCTAAAGAAAACTTAAATCCGAACAAGTTAAATTACCATTCAACTCCATGAGATATTTTCAAAGATTGATATGCCTTTTCAACATTTCAATAATCAAAATTATAATTGATCAATTAATCATTTAATTATTTTAGAGCGTCGGTGGCTCAATGGTGTGGACTGTCGCCTTCGTACCGGGACGGCTGAGGTTCAAATCCCGCCACGTACCAATGTGTTTTCGAATTTTCGAAAATATATATACGTTATCCGACGCTCTTACGGTGAAGGAAAACATCGTGAGGGAACCTTCATGCACGCCTGCGAATAGATTCGAAGGTTGTTGTGAAGTCGTCCAATCTGCACTGGGCCTGCGTGGACGACTAAGGCCTAATCACTCTATACGGGTGGCTCGTGCCCCTCGGGGGAAATGAGGATGATTTAATTATTATTTTATTCTATAGGCAGGCAAACGAGAAGTTTGTTCACCTGATGGTGATGGATACTAATTATGCAAACTGTCATCATGAACCTATATCGTCTCACTTTTTTTGAATTCACACAGCGCCATTTAGCCCCAAGTTAAGCGTGAATCTTGTATTACTACTTCTTGTAAAATAGATAAACATACTTATATTCATTTTTTGTAAATGAATACATGTTTTAAATAGAAAAACCCTGACCAATACACACAGACATATTCATGCACACAAATGTTTGTACTGCCCGGGGATCGAACTCGGAGCCTTTGGTGTAGAAGCCCACGTCTGAGCCATTACACCAAATGGGTCATCAAATTGCAAACACATATTATATTATGGCTATGGGAAGTGTAATAAATAATGCAAGATTTTATTTGTAAACGAAATCCTACGTCTTCGCATCGTGATTTAGCTGCCTAATTTGAAAACTGCGAGAAGTCCCATATACATTTTCTCCCTCTTTTAAGGTTAATGCGACCGATTTCTGGATGAGAAAAGCGGAGGACCGGGATATCTGGCCTTAAATGGGGGAGACTTATGTCCAGCAGTGGACTGCGATAAGATGAGAGAGACCGATTTCCCAAAAGAAAAAAGAAAAGAAAGTTTTTTATGTTACAAAGTGAGGACAGTCAGGACGCTCACCTGATGGTAAGTGATACGCAAGATCATGACGGAGCGGCATTAATAGTGACCAACAACCAATAGACAGTTATTATTCTCCATCAATGCCGCACTGCGTCCGTCACCCGAGACAACAGATGTTAGGTCTCTTATACCCGGTGGTTTCACTAGCTAGTGCCCTCATCCTGAAACACAGAAGTGCAAAACACTCCTATTTCACGGGACGATATCTGGCACTGCGATGGTTCCTACCTAGACGACTCAGTACCAAGACCATCACCTAGTTGCTTGACTTGTGCGATGGTCAACTTAACGCACTATTCATAACGCCATCGAGACCTCGTTATTTGGAACAAACATAATCGAACAAATATTTGTTTGATAATTTTATCAGTTGCACACTTACAAACACACGTTTTAGAATAAGTTCCTTTAATTGTCTACCCAACTTCTGAAACATTACACGAAATTGATCGTCATTATTGCACGCAGGTAGCGTAGAACTAGATACACTTTGATCCCGGAATAATTAATACGTGTAGAATACATTCCCGGGGTATCTCTGGAATCACGTTCTGTTGCTAAAAGGGCGACAGTCATTTGCATGTTTTAGTCACGCCGCGACAAACAAAGAACCCTACATTGCCTGCGCTTCCAATTATTATTGTAAGGCGTATCTTCTGATGGATATTTTTATGAGTAACCAGGTAAATGGATAATATATAGACATACGTATGACTATGTATAATATGTATGTAGTACCAAAAAAGTATACAAGAATGTTTATCCGTTGTTTAATGCCCATACTGCCTGCAATATGGGCATTAAACAACGAAGCCTGCTTCACGCTTAACTTGGGGTTAGATGGCGTTATGTGAATGTCAGTGGATATTTATTTATTTATTACACCGATCATGTTTTCCTCTTATCGAGACATACTCGTATAGTTCAATTTATTTTATTGAATAGAACCTGACATTTTAATAGGCAACACTTTCCAAGTTTGTGAAAATAAAAAATACACGATACACGAGCATATTATCAAATATAAAAAAAAAATACTAATTTCATTTATTTACAAATGAATTATTTTAGTGCTTCGAACATGTATTGCTACTATTTTGTTAAATGTTTTCATTTGATGACCGTACTGTATTTTTAGTTTTAAGCTTTGTTTAAGTACGATTGTTTATTCAATTTGGCTGTTCAGGCATGATATGAAGAAGGTATCGTTAATACGTAATACTATAAATTTTTAATGTAACCTAATCACTCTGCTATCACTCGTTACGTAATAAAACCCTTGGATATTGAACATTATGGGATCATCATATTATGCAAGCTACTTACCAACGTTTGCATAATTTACTGATAGCTTAGTTCAGCGCTTATATACTGTAGCCCTACGTTATCGTTTACATTGTTATGAATCGGTGGGCTTAATGTACTCTATTATGGTATCTGTTATAGTTAAGCTTGAGATAATATAATATATACATCTCCGCGGGTACTACTTATATATTACTTCTTTTAAAGATGTTTAAAAAGCCAAAATTGATCAAATGCAGACGTGGACATCGATATGTCGATGAATTATTGCAAGTATCATTTATAAAATACTATATTAAAAAATCGTTACTATATTAAGCTTTTTTGTTGTTATTTTTATATGAAGCTTAAACTAATGTACAGTGAAATCAATAATATGTCGTTTGGCTTATCATAAACATATACATTCAAAATGTGTAAAGTAATGTCTATTGATTGTTTGTCTTTAGGTTATTCCTCTAAAAAACATCGCTGTCCGAATTTACTACTTTAAATTTCAAGCAAAATAATCTCGGGCACTATGATACAAAGTTCGGATAAAATGACTACATGAACACTTTGATTCGGTTGCGGGTCAGATTTTTAGATCTCCACTTACCTCCTAAGCCTTGTAGCTCATTTAATATGTTTATACTTCTGTCGAATGCAATTCACTGCTGGACTTAGATCTCGTCCATTTTGCGCTAAATATCCTGCCCCGCTATCATCTACCCTCCACCTAATATTTCACAATTCGTTGATCCACTTGCCAAGAAGCGGTCTTCACTCAAGGGCTCGTCTACTCCAACGTCCATCGATTCTGCGACATCCATGACCGATTTTATCATTACTTTATAAAAAAGTAGTCATAATCAAGTTATTCCATCAAGACTACAACAAATACTGTATGTGATTCCTAATTATTTTGTTATGCTAATATTACCCTATTTAACTCAAAACCGTTACAAAGTGCCAATTCTGACTAAATTGGTAACTTCACGTTTCTATTTGCGATGAGCCTCCCAAAGGTGCTTTAGAATCTAAAGTTTTGATAACAGTAACGGTAGGTAAATAGGAAACTGTTCGGCATACGGCCCCATTGAGATATCTAGGTCTATGTTCTTATGTGTAAATGTAATATTAGTGAAGTCGGAAATCATATTTTGTTTGTAAAAGCATAAAGTTTATATTCTAAAAATCCACAAAATGTTGCCGAATCACATCTTGAACAAATTCAATCAAAGGCTAAGAAAACCTCCATTTGGAAACTCAGAATTTATTAATATTTTTATCGGATGTCCTGTTTGGCACAAGGTTTGACATAAGATCGTCGAATAAACGTATATGTTATTTTAAAAATTCGAAAAGATATACGTGGTGGGATTGGAACGTACTCCCTTTAGATCGGAAGGGAACACTATAAGCAATCTGGTTTAAGTCCAGTCAAATTTTTATACCATCTTACGTTCTCTTACCGTAGTTGCCATGTAATAATTATAGGTCATTTGTATCTTTTATTATGCTATAGGGAGCAAACGAGCAAAAGAGTAACCTGATGGAAAGTGATCATCTTCGCCCATGAACAATGGAGACACCAGAAGTATTACCGGTGCATCGCTAGCCTTTAATGAAGGAATACACCCTTTTCTTGAAGATTCCTATCTCTTTAACCTATCGCTGTCCACTGTCTCCCCTATTTTGCGGCAGATATCCTGGTCTTCCACCAGCGACATTTCGCAAATGTTCGCCCATCGGGCCGGAGGGCGTACAACTTGGGTTGCCAAGAAGCGATTTCGACTCCAGAACTCGTCTGCTCTAACGGTCATCGGTTCTGTGGCTCGCCCACTGCCACTTCAACTAGCTGATCCGGCGAGCTATATCGGTCACTTTTCCTTATTATTATAGTATGGTATTATTTTTGAGTTCAAATAAATGTTATTTCTTATTAAAAAAAATATGTTTGACACTCAGATTCTACTTGGAATATCTTAACTAAACAAGGAAAATATGCTCAAATGATACCGCATTGTTACCTAACACAATGAACATAGAGTAAATATCACACAATGCCTTCGCAAATATACTCGATATCATCGTTTCACCTAAATTCCGAATAACATTAATCAACTATCAACATTCCTCTCTATCACATCAATGGAACAATCGAATCGTTAAGGACTCGGTCCCTTATCGAGTTGGTGATCGCCGTCGAAATGCGAAATCGATACCGTCCAGAATAGGCCCCCTCGATTATGTCTATTTAGCAGACAAATTGGTATTATTCGGAGAAACGGTTTGTATATTGATTGTGACTGTTAACACAATACATATTTTTTGTAATACTTGCACTGTCTTATGTTATCAGCAAGTTACTGTTCACGAAACATAGAATCATCTGACTAATAGTGAAGGGGTATGCCGTAATCACCACAGGAGCAGTATCTTCTTTGGTAACAGAAGTATCTTCTATCTTGATTGAGGACCTTTAATTGGCTTCCTGTTGTTATATAATTATGAATAAATCTTTAAGAGACTAGCTAGAATAAAATAATGCTTCTACATCATCTGTTGAATGACCCTAAGCTATTGCTTACGATACTTGTAGCAATAGTAAGGATGATGCCAATAATTTGTATCTGTAGTGAAAATACGGCAAACCTATCATGTCAATATCATCATCAGCCTATAATGGTTCACTGCAGGGTACATTCCTTCTCGCACAGCACAGCTATGGGGAGGTTGGGCCATAACCCACCACGTGGGGTCCAATGCGGATTGGTAGGTCACTGCACTGATAATTAGGTATAACTAAATGTCTTAAGATATACATAATGGTCCGAGCTATTTCTCTTTGAGACAAGATCAGAAATGACTTAATCCGTAAGTTAACTTAAGTTACCGACAAAGCCCATCGGATCAGCAGGTTGAAGTGGCAGTGGGCTGGTCACGTATGTCGCAGAACCGATGGTCGTTGGAGCAGACGAGTTCTGGAGTGGAGACCGCTTCTTGGCAAGCGTAGCGTGGGACGCCCTCCGTCTCGATGGAACGACGACTTGCGAAAAGTCGCTGGTTGAGCCTTGATTAGAAAAGCGGAGGAACTGGGATATCTGACGCAAATGGGGGAGACCTATGTCCAACAGTGGATTGCGATAGGTTGAAGATAGAATACTGGACGATCAGGACGCTCACCTAATGGTTAGTGATACGCCTGACAATGACAGAGCCGGCTCTCAGAAACTAAATGAATCTCTCTCCCAGATGTTAGGTGTCTTATACCCGGTAATTTTATTAGCTGCAGTTCCCTCATCACGATACACAAAAAAGCATAATATCTTTCACTACGGTGGTACATACCTAGACGACTCAGTATCGAGTCTAAGATTACTAGAAACTTAAGGGTTTAACTAAGAAGCCACAATCCTGATTTCTATTCGTTATACTTTCCCTGACACTCAATATGTTCAAACGGGATACTGAAAGTCAAAGGGGAAATTTAAATGTCGTAGGGATGTAATATATATCTAAATTTACGTACAAAATACATTCAGTTGTCAGAAACAGCTGTTCGAAAATTCACTGAACAAAGAAAAATACGCGATACCTGCGCGGAGGTGTGAACGAAAATAGGTTTTTACATAAAAACATATGAACCTATCGTACGTCTGCATAACAATAAAAGTTGATACGGCTGAGCGCCATCTGCGCTCGCCAATTGCACGGTGAAGCTGTAAAGACCATCCCACGAAAAACATTCTGTAAAAAATCTAGCCAAGTCTCGATGGAGCTGCTTGATTATTTCTAAAAAGTAATGAAATCAAGACAAAGACGTGCCAAGTCTAAGGTTCCTTACTGCAATTAATTAATTATTATGGTTGATGTTGTGTGACTTGGCCGTTGAAGAGTACACAAGGATACAAAACTAGGTGCTTCATGACACCATTGCACCAATCTGTCGCCAGAACCGCTACCCATTGACGGTACAAATTTGCCACTTGGAAAACGGTGATTCAATAGCCCATCGATTGTAGGCTTGATAAAGCCACTAACGTATAAAGAATGTTCAACGGCCAAGTCACACAACATTAACCATAATAATTAATTAATTGCAGTAAGGAACCTTAGACTTGGCACGTCTTTGTCTTGATTTCATTACTTTTTAGAGATAATCAAGCAGCTCCATCGAGACTTGGCTAGATTTTTTACAGAATGTTTTTGGTGGGATTTTACTTCTTTTTGTAGAAACTTGAAAGGAATATTAGACGACCCATTGGGTGTAATGGTTGAAACGTCGGCTACTACACCAAGGGTTCCGGGTTCGATCCCCGGGCAGTACCTACAAATATTTATGTACACCAACATGTCTGTTTGTATTGGTCTAGCGAGCTCGACTTGGCGGGGGCACTACCGTGCCCCCCGATTTTTGACATCGGATGAAGCGGCCCACCATGTTAAATATATATTGTTTAAAGGCGGTATGTCAATCTCTTATAGTTTGGCTGGCTCTTTTGTTATCTAAGCAGGGTCACCAGGTACTCCAGATCTTCGATTATCCAAGTTATTATAGTTTTCCCTTTATGTAACCATTAAACCCTGACTCTGTACCAAATTTCAGCTCTGTGAGTTAATGGGAAGTACTAGTTCTATTTTGATGATTTTGTTATCTAAGCAGGGTCACCAGGTACTCCAGATCTTCGATTTTCGAAGTTTTCATAGTTTTCCCTTTATGTAGCCATTAAACCCTAACTCTGTACCGAATTTCAGCTTTCTGAGTAAATGGAAGTACTAGTTCTATTTTGATGATCATGAGTGAGTGAGTTGGAGCAGACGAGTTCTGGAGTGGAGGCCGCGTCTCGGCAAGCGTAGCGTAGGACGCCCTCCGGCCCGATGGACCGACGACTTGCGAAAGGTCGCTGGTGGAGGCTGGATGAGGAAAGCGGAGGACCGGGATATCTGGCGCGAAATGGGGGAGACCTATGTCCAGCAGTGGACTGCGATAGGTTGAATAGGAGTGAGTGAGTGAGTGTCTGTCGAAAATGCGAAACTTTGCTTGCGCTTAACGTCGGAACTAAATGACCTACAGACTTGAAATTTTGGATTTAAAGTAAGTTATTATATCTTACTAGATGACGAAAATTTCAGCGCTCTGGTATTATCCAAAGGTTCTCAAATCGGGGCCTGAAAATGCGGCGAAATGGATCCTGTAAAGGATGGTACGGCAGTGTTTGCTTCGCGCTCGACTTGGCGGGGGCACTGCCGTGCCCCCAGATATGCGGCCAACAGCAGTAGTCACAAAATGTAGTCACAAAATGATAGGTATAATTTTTATGCAACTACATTGATTTAAAGCGGATTCCATTATTTTTCACACATAAATATTCAAAGAAATCTTTTATGCAAAATATAATGTCTATCTGTATTCCTGGAAATGAAATTAAAACATTGGGAAAAATAATAACATAAAAAATATTTTTATCGTTATCGCTTGCCCTCACAGCTTTGTCTAAAATTTATCCAGATATTGTCGATTTATATAATAATCACCCTTTAGCTTTAAGCTCGAGCAGCCGATAATGGGTTTTAAAATAATTATTAAGAGAGCATTTGCGACTCAGAAGTTGTAAAGGCCATGAAATATATGAGTTTATTTTCGTTATAGGCGAACACCTAATCGCCACTCAACGCCTATTTGACTTTTATAAATTTACCTTGAATAAAATTGTAGATACAGGACGGTCAGAATGCTCACCTGATGGTAAATGATACAGCTTACCATCATACACTGACAGAGCAGCATTGAAGGAGACCAACAACTGATGGACATTTATTATCCTCCATCAAAGATAAAAGGTGAGATAATCTCAAGGACGTTCGCTCAGGAAATGCCGCCTATAGTCTTACGTAAAAGGCATCAAATATAAGTATAGGTACAGATCGGTAAGGAGGTTCACCTAATTGAAGCGGCATTGAAGGAGACCAAAACTAGATAGTTATTATTCTCCATCAATGCCGCACTGCGCCCGTCACCCGAGACAACAGATGTTAGGTCTCTTATACCCGGTAATTTTACTAGCTATATTGCACATACACAGAAGTGCAAAACAATATCTAGCATTCCCACCGCACTGAGTATAATAGGTAGGTACCAACCTAACTAGACGACTAAGGCCCGTATTCTGAAACGAGACTAAACGTTAATCTTTGAGTTGGAAAGGGATGGTGCTATTTATCGTGTAGTATAGAGCGCTATTGATTTCTCATTCTACTCAAGTGAAGATCAACGCTTGAGTCTCGTACTAGAATACGGGCCTCAGTGTCTACCACCTGGTAAAACCAGCTGTCGAACAAAAGTTAAAGCATGCACAAGCCTGCTTTAAACAATCCTCTCACGCCAATGATATTATGTATATATAAAGGTAGATACGCCATTTGTGCCCCAAAAAAGGAACCGTCGAAGAGAGTACAGTTTGTACTGTTTTGTTTCGGAAAATGTACTCTCATTCGAAATATGTATGCATGCTATCGCTGCATTCGGAACACATTTTTCGATTGTTTTGTGAGCATATCACGAATCTATACTTTTTTAAATCATTGTCTCATGCGGATTAATTCGACATGTAAAACACGCGCGCAAATGGGCTAAGCCGAAAGTACCGCGCGAATAACGCCGCCGCAAGCTGAAAGATCTCATATTTACATAATGAGAAAACGAGATTTTTCATTAGGAACTGTTCGGCGTAATTTCTCGGTGCAGTGGCCATAAATTCTGTGCTAGCGGAGAGCTTTAATGCGGTCTTTACATTCTCAAATATCATGGAGTCACTATAAGATTGAAGCTGGTCGGAGCGTCAGTGACTCATTGTTTTGGACTATTGCCTTCTGATCTGGAGGTGCAGGTTCAAATTCCGCTATGTACCAATGTCTTTTAGATTTTCTAAATTATATGTACGTGTTGTTCGTTCAGCCGATGCTTTTACTGTGAAGGAAAGCTTTGTGACGAAACCTGCGCACACCCACGAAGCAATTCAAAGGTTGTGCGTGAAGTTAGTCAATCCGCGTGAACGCGGCCTATACACCCAATACGGGTAGGCTCGTGCCTCTCGCCGGAGACGTATCATGGCAATACTAAAAACATGACGATATTAACATTGTATATATAAAAAGTGATCTTTCTTTTATTAAAAATGTTCATCATCAATTCAATAGGTACCTAGGTAATACCCATTCCCGTACATATGAATTATTCTAGAACTAGTATTGTTATCAGTGATTTTTGATTAAACATGACGATATTAACATTGTATATATAAAAAGTGATCTTTCTTTTATTAAAAATGTTCATCATCAATTCAATAGATACCTAGGTAATACCCATTCCCGTACATATGAATTATTCTAGAACTAGTATTGTTATCAGTGATTTTTGATTAAACATGACGATATTAACATTGTATATATAAAAGTATCTTCTTTTATTAAAAATGTTCATCATCAATTCAATAGATACCTAGGTAATACCCATTCCCGACATATGAATTATTTCAGAAACTAGTATTGTTATCAGTGAATTTTTGATTAAACATGACGATATTAACATGTATATATAAAAAGTGATCTTTTCTTTATTAAAAATGTTCATCATCAATTCAATAGGTGCCTAGGTAATACCCATTCCCGTACATATGAATTATTCTAGAACTAGTATTGTTATCAGTGATTTTTGAATATCATGTTAGTTACTTGCGTACTGAATACTAGATAGAAGTCCCGTGCCCACATTTTACCTCACAATCCATAATTTGTTGAATAGATAATTAATTGATAGGTATAGTATCGTACGTAGTCCAGTACTTAAACTGATATTGACTTCTAACAAAAAAAAGATAACAAGCCAAATGAATACTCGTTGCCCATATTATCATTATAATTAATTGAATTGAATACAATAATGTGGTTCTAAGTAATATCGCTTTATTTAATTTTGTAACGCGAAATTGTTTAAAGAGACAGTTTAGGGTTCGACGAACAAAATCTTGTCTGGAAAATCTTCTGTCTGGCTATTTTACGATAAGAATTTCGAATCATCAGAATTGACTTTAATCTTTTTATGACATTTTAGTTAATCACGTTTAAGAAATAGTAAAAGGGCACTTTAAGCCGTGAGCCCTGGTAATTGCAATCTAAAGATGGTACACTCAACACCCACCAATCCATATTGGTCAATCGGCCCAATCTTCTAATAGATGTTCTGTGCAACCATGTGCTCTGCAGTACTTCATTATTGCTGATAATATGATAAATAAATAAATAAATATCCATGACATTCACACAGCGCCATCTAGCCCCAAGTTAAGCGTTAAGCCTGTATTGGGTACTAAACAACGGATAAACATACATATATAAGTTTTTTTTTTTAAATACATACATATTATACATAGAAAACACCCAGACCATTACAACAGAGATGTTCATGCACACAAATGTTTGTACTGCCCGGGAATCGATCCCGGAACCCTTGTGTTTGCGGCCGACCTCTCAACCGCAACACCAAATGGTCGTCAGATGACGATAATGTCTAGCGTTCAAAATCAGGGTTCTTACAAATATTGGATGAGTAAATGATTCGCATGACATCGTTGCAAATTGGACTATTGACTTGATTTAAGTCACTAAAATTTCGCTAGCTAAATGTGATATTGAAAGCCCGGGGGATAAGAGATAGGTGAAATTTCCGGTCACCTATTCGAGGACAACCATTGCGATAGTTACGTTCTAGACTAATGCGATCATCAACCAAACGGTCAAATCCTAAAGCTAAAATATTTCGTAATGTTGTTTGGTAAAATGGTCCAAATCTGATACTTCTCAAACTTGTTGTGAAATTAAGGTAAGTTTTAGATGTAAATTTTACATCGGCTACTAGTCTGTTACACCTTCAACTTTGTACTCAAATAAAGGTATTTTTAGATGTACATCCTTTAACTAATTACTATAAAGAGTTTATACAACGGCTTATTCCTTAGTTTGTGAGGTTAACATTATTTGAAATTATAATAACCCAAACATTTCAGTAGAAATTATATAAAATGTAACTTTAAGTCATATTTATACACGTTACAAAGTGGGTTTATGACGGCAAAATGAAATAATTATGTTAAATTTAGCCGTTGAAGCCAATTAGAGGTGTATCTATGTAATAAAGAGGGCTCGTCAACTCTTCACTCGTTTAAAATGCCTACTCATGTCATTATAAATGAGATCCTGTGTTTTAAGGGGAAATTTCTTTGTCTATGAGAACGTTGTAATAAAATACTTTGTTATTTTCCGGTTCCTGAAATTACTTTATTATTTTCTGTCTGATTTGTATGGTAAATACAGACGAAGATTTAAATCTGATTCTGGTTAATATTTTGAAATGCATAAGCTTTACCTGAAACAAATTGCATTAATCATGTAGTTAGCCTGTTTGCCAAAATATGACTAGATCTTAACAATACTGGGAACTGCCTGATTTAATTATAGGCGAAGATAAACCTTCAATTTTGAAGTTAATATGATATGCATTATGAATAATTTTGCTAAAAAAATTGTATCAATCGTAGAATTCAATTGTTTGCCAAAATATGACTATATCTTAACAATAATGAGAAAATCTCAGCTGTAAGCAAAATAATGTCTTTTGCTTAACTACAGATACTACTTTTATGTAGTGCCAAAACAAATATAGTATTTATAAATACATTTTTTGGTGGCTAGTGGCAATGCAAATCCCGGTTGACAGGGCTAATTAATTTGGAGTCTAGTATACTCACCACAAAAACGTACAAATACGGAGAAAACACGTTAATAGATCCAATGCATAGTTTATCATATATAAGTCATACACTACTACTTGTATTGAAATATACAATCTATAAAGGTATGAAATAATTATTGGTTACCCTATTGCATCGTTAGCGAAGCCGAATATCAAACTATTATATTTGCTATTTCAAAATTTAGATAACATTTCCCGTCCGTATTGGCTTACTGTCAGTATTTTAACAAAACAGCAGAACGCGTTTCTTAATTAGTGTAATATACCTGATTTAATCTATATAACTGACTTCCGTATCCACCTACCAGTCCGCATCGAGCCTATGTATAAATATGCTTTGTGGAAAGGCTTATACCCTGCCTCAGAACGTTATGAGTTGATGAAAGTTTTATGTTGACTATCATAATTAAGCTGTTTAACTAACACGCTTTATTATAGGTTAAAGCGGTGAATAAGTATCTTTCGTATTATATTCATTTTATAATTCGAAGGATCAATTAATTAAGTATATTATTATTTGTAGTCTCTATTAGGAGTTCACGGTTCATAGACCGGTCCTATGAAGCTTGCGTGGGGACATTGGTCCAACACGTAGAGGCTTTGTGAGACAAAATAATGCGTTGTGATGTGTACACCGAGCGGCCGCTCACTCTGTCTGCACTATGGGAGTACACACAGAGCGAGCACCCGCTTGGTGCAAGGACTATTGCAAATATGGGAAGACAAGAATAAGGGCTATGGATAGGGTGATTGCTGGTCTAGTTTATGGGCTATTGATTGAGATAGCGGGGCGCCTGCCAAATCAAATGTCTCAATCTTGAAAATTAAGGCAGACGGCGACTGGCCACCCGCTAGCTGGGCATCCACTATGCGGCGTAATGCCTGGGACGCAACACCGGCGCAGGCGGCTAGGGGTGTCGAGAGGTGTACACCGCTTTCTGCGCAGACAAACTGCACCAACTCGCGACTTACGCATCTTTCACTTCCACCCCTCGAGCATGTAGCTCTTGCAACCCCACTCTGGACAGCCAATGAAGGCAAGCCAGAGGTGAGAGTCCGGGCCTTGGGTGGCCACTTTGGAAGGCCAGAAACGGTCAGTGTGCACTCTCGGGGGCCGTCGGGTCCGTGGTGTCACTACGCACCAACAGCTCGCCACAATATTATTATTATTATTATTAAAACAGCAAAATAATCTATAACAGCGACACCTCTTTACGTTTTGTAGCTTTGTTAGTAAATAGATTTATCTTAAAACTATTAAACCCATAATAATATTTGTAATTTATTATATTTAATTCAGTTAACCGCTCTTTTTTGTTTATTCATGAGGTTTATCATCAAGACCTCACGATACATTTTAGCGTGTCGCTCTTGACCAGTTATTGCGACTTCTCAGTAATTAGGTTAATAGAACCATTTCCCAGTGCGCAGGTTTTCTCTAATGCCAACATTATACTGATTATCTAATACACTTTAAATATAAACATAAGCTGAGCTAATTGCGAAAGATAATGGCGTCGTGTGACGCAACATTGCGAGGCAAATCGGTGTTAAATTGAAAATGGTGCTTGTGATTATTTCTGCACATGAAAAGCACGTATTTTTTAGGTCAGTGCAGTAATGAACATGTTCAGTGTTTAACTACAAACTGATATGTAATTTGTTTCTTTTTTTTCTATTGAAGTATACTTAGTCTCGTTTAATTAATTTGTGTTTTTGTATATGACTTTGGTATTCTTTTTGAACTAAAGATTTTGAAACCTTTTGATTGAAGCTAACACTGGTTTGGACTGTAGTTATCTCCTGAGATGAATCCCGTAAGAAACTCATTAATTACTCTTAATAAAACAGTGTTTTGTACAAAATTATATTATTTCTAACCAAAATAATTCATTTTAAGTAAATTATAATGAAAATTACCTATACATTTTGTAAGTATCATATTATGATATTGGTCAAGATAGAAAACAAAAATAATGATAATAATAAAACAATGAAGGCGTGAAGATCAACGTTTCCATGAGTTCTTATCATTTAGGTAATCGATAAGGATATTATTATAAACAGCCAGAATGCCTGCAACACGCTAGACAGTCGGATGTAGATGGCAGTAGCTACATATAAAAAATATTTCAAATTAAATAGTGCTGTAATCACAGACATCCGAATATACAATTAGACTGGACAAGCCGCCAAGTTTATAGGCAGTCCCAGTGTCGCAATTTCTTTTCGGTTCTTACCTGTGAAAAGTTATTATATTTCTTGGTAAATTTACTGATTCATTGCGATGGCATGTTACAATTGCACAAGATGGCATTTTGGGAAAAAAACGGTAATTTCTTCTATTATTCGTGCGTCTTGACTAGTCTCACAGAGCGTAAACTGGCAGCCAGTGTATGCTCGTTGAGCTTACATTTGTCGCACTTAAAAACGCGGCTTGCCCCATCTCCTGTATTGGAAAATCTGTGGGTGTAATGCTATTCTTTGCTAATGTATTATATCTTAGCAGCCTATCAAGACAACCGGTGGAAGATAACAGAGCTGGTGATCAATATTATCCAATCTGCATCACATCACGGCAGTCATATATTTCATCATCATCATCATCAGCTCATCAAACTTCCCCACAGAGGGGCACGAGCCTACCCGTATAGTGTGATAAGGCCTTAGTCGTCCAAGCGGGTCCAGTGCGGGTTGGACGATTTCACGCACAACCTTCAAATTTCTTCGCAGGCAGGTTGCGCAGGCATGCGCAGGTTTCCTCACGATGTTTCCCTTCACCGTAAGAGCGTCGGATAACGTACATATATTTCGAAAATTCGAAAACACATTGGTACGGGATTTGAACCTCAGCCCTCCCGGTGGGAGAGCAACAGTCCACACCATAGAACCACTGATGCTCTTAATGTCTTTAATTCCAAATTACGAATAGCACGATGTCGTTTTGTCCCTCAATAATTCACCTGGCAAAATGCTCTCAGGATAACATTTTTGAAGTTTCCCAAACAATAGGAGCGGTATTTTATCAAGTTACTAACTCTACCTTTCACTTAATTTGATTACAAAAACAACGAGCACAAAATTACAAGTGTAATCCATTTAAAAGCAACGCAATACAAATTTAAAAGCATCAAGGGACACTTAGTAGTGAAATCAATCTCTTTGAACTCCATAACGAAGGTAATATTCTTATACAAATTGTTAAATAGAATTTTAAATCGTGTTACGACAGGTTTCGTGGGATGAATGATTCTGTAATGTTAAATATGATAAGTCCAAAGATCAAAGGATGTAAGTGTAAAAGCAGAAATAAACATTAACTGTAAAGTGCAATTTCATTAATTAATGTAGAATGAACGCCTCACTTGCCCCGAATGGGTGCATACGGGAGCATATTTGTGCGAGCAGAGCAAGGCAAGGTAAATAAATCTTAGACATTTATTTTGGGGTCATTATTACCCAAAGTAAAAAAACTAAAACTTTCCGTTGTAAAGTTCCCTTTGTAGCCCTTACCCTATTTAATGGTGCTGTATGACTGTCGAAAGATATTTATATATCTAGGTACCAGATTGTATCTCATGAACCATGCAAGTTGATAGTTAAAAGATTTACAAAGAGTGATAAAAATACAAATAAATTAATAATTAGGGGACTTCTATACACCAAACGATTTTTTTCTCTCAGTGGGGGTAAAAGAAGGACAGCTTTATTACACCACACGAAGGAGGAAGTGAGAAAATATTCTCAGACAACCCATGTGGTGTAACGGTCGAGACGTCGGCTACTACACCAAGGGTTCCGGGTTCGATCCCAGGCAGTACAAGCATTTTTGTTCATGAACATTTCTGTTGTTTTTTCTGGGTGTTTCTATGTATAATATGTATGTTTTTGCAAAAAAGTATATAAGTATGTTCATCCGTTTTTTAGTACCCATATTACAGGCTAATTCTTAGTTTGGGACTGGATGGCGCTGTTTGTCAGTGGATATTTATATTTATTAATTATTCCTTAATGAGCAGTTGATTACGTTTACTTTCTAGCATACGTGATTATGCAGACTGCTTACATGATTAAATATAAAGCATTAGAAATATCTAATGCTTTATATTAATCCTAAAGGAGGATCAATTACGTTACTAAGGTAAAGGTTCCCGGATGTAGTAACTGAACCCTGAGAAAAACCGCGTATGAAGACAAATCCCATATTATGTTATTAAGGTCATACCATTTGAATTCACACAAGCTCGTCATGATTTAATACAGTGTGTACACCGATAAGCTTTCAGCTCGAGTACTAAGAACCGAACGATCCGCTGCTTTAAATGCCTTTAGAAGCTTGAGAAATTTACCTGCGTTTACGTTCTACCGTAACACCGTACCGAATTCAGGTGAAAATATTAATGTATTTTCCTTTATTTATCACAATATTAATATAAATACATTGTATTATGAATTGGCAATTAAAATTATAAGAAAAAAATATATCTGAGCATCTAAATAATCGTAGGTACATTAAACCATAACACTTATTTTATTGAAACAAAACAATAAAAAATAAACTTTATTCAAGTAAATCTGTTACAGATACTTTTGAATCGTCAATTGTTATTATTTAATTTTTTATGACCCTACCACCGGTTCGGAATAAGTAGAATCTTCCAGAACAGCCGGCAAGAAACTCTATAGTCACTCTTTAAACTTTTTACATCAACATCGGTTACAGAGTTCATCATTTACCAACACATAGCTTTACAATAATGTATTACTAAGATTTTGAAACTTTCGTCTTTATCCGATAAATATTCGTCTGTTGTATAGTAACCCTTCTTCACAAGGATTCTTTAAATGTTTAATTTAAACTGGTGATACTGGTATACACGTTTACAATCGCATTTAACAAAAACGAGTTACTATCATCTATTCACTTACGAGCTATTTCAAACAAACTCAGACCAACTGTAATACCCCTTTTTCAGTCCATATAATATTCATAATAGAAAACAGTTATTTTATCAAAAAATGTTTTACTAACTGACAACATTAGAGTTGTACCGGCGCCTTTTCACGGCGATACAGTTCACAGCGTTATCTACGCGGCAGTTCTGAATTTCAAAGTGCACGGGAACATGGGAAAGTTTTAGCGAGCTAGATTTTTATTCTGAACTGTTGCTAACTTTAATTTTTATGTGAACCCGATCCGGTCGCGAATACGCTGTGAAAAGAGGTCGTTAAAGGTGTTTTTATATAGTTTCATAACTGAATGTTATTTTTAAGGTCCTGAGGACTAAATAAAAGCGGACGCATCATCATCATCAGCTCATTAATTCATTTTAGTTAATGAGGTGAATCTACGCGCCAAAAGCTCAGAGAAATTCTCACAATGTATAATCCACTATCTGCTCCCCTCGGGATACGAAACTATGGCCTCCGAAATGAACGCGAGTAGTTTATGGAAAAGTTTTACGAGTTTTTGAAATAGAACGTGAAGGTGTATAGGATTATCCATTATTTGTATCTACTAAAAACTGAAAAAAATAGTAATTGGAACTAAATACGACTATTTGGTAGGCTTCGATACCCTTATTTATGCGGCAGCTTTGAAGTCTGAGCAGTCTGTCATATACTTCTTGTTTGCAGTATTTTAATACAAACATTTGTGGAAATGATACTTACAATTATTATGTCACTTTGTTAGTCTTGTTTAATTAACTACTTGTGGAATTTTATTCGTCAAATAGAACTCGATGTCTCTACGCAGTAACCAAATCGTTTAATTATATTTTATCTGGATGTGGTAGCGAATCAAGCCAAGTTCAAGCAAGGAGCCGCCAGCATTATCAAAACATTATTGGAATTATTTGAAGCCGTTTTTGGTAAGCACACCTGTATAATAGTTATTTGCAATCTCTCACACATCAATCCATTACATAACATTTTTACCATCCTATATTGGTTTTAGAAATCCTGCCAAAAATTGCGCTATCGCCTGCTTGATACAAGTTACCGCGCGACCCAATGTCAGCATTTATTTGTTTATTTAAAGTATATGATGATTTAATAAATATTTCCGAATTTTGGCACAATTGAGGCGAAATTCCATTCTCACCATGTGAATAGGACCATCAATGTATTACCACCAATGGTACTAGTGATCAGCCCTATAGGTCACTAGTACTATTGATGGTACAAATGACCCAATGTCAACCATGAATGTGTATCATGAATGGTCATTAGTACCATTCATGGTACAAACAACCCAATTGTATCATTTGTACCGTTCATGATAAAAATGACACTAGGCGATAAAGTTTAGTTTTTTTCGACCTTGGCAGCACTTGCTGATAGTGACATTTTAAAGTTAATGAGTAAAAATAGCAATTGTTGCTGGTACGAAACGAGAACAAATCAAACCAAATGGTAAATACAATTACCACGAGTAATATTACGTAATATATATAACAACATAGATATTAAGTTTTCAGCTGTGAAAGCCAGTTTAATCTGCTTACGTTACAATATACACACCAAATTCTGAGAACATCTCAAGCGCCTTGCAATAACATTGATTTGATCAAATATTTGGCATGCCAAATAACTTATTAGCCTATGAGTGCCATTGCTTGCCTACTAGCTGATTAAACGTGCAGTATTCAGCTGTATACAGCTACATGCTTTTTACGCAATTAAGGTCGACATTACGTTGACTTTGCTGCTATTACGTGGGGTGAGCGAGTCAGCTTGCTCTTTAGGTCGCTGACAAATCATGGGATGAGATCAATTAAATATGTTGAAGTGCAATGAACATTTATTAATTTTTGTCAGTTAAGACATTAAATTTTTTTGAAAAAACTGTTAGTAAAATTATGGTCAGGTATACTGACCGTCTCGTTCATTTTATGATATAAAAAGGAGGACCACCAATTGGCAAATAAATCTATTTTTAAACATATTTAACTTCACTGGGATCAAACACTTAACCTTTGTAGTATCAACTTACATTTCAATTATTACACCACATGGCGTATCAGTAATTATGACTATCACGGTCAGGATACGCACCTGATGGTCATCGATACGCCTGACCATGACAAAAAGGCATTGAAGATCAGCAACTTTTAGACACTTATTATTCTCTATCATTGCCGCACTGCGCTTGTCACCCGTCTTATAACCGGTAATTTTACGAGCTACAATACACTTATCCCGAAAAAAAGTGAAACACTTCTATATTACAGGACGATATCTGGCACTGCGATGGTACCTAAATATACGACTCATATCACCTATGTGCATGAATACATACGCACCACGAGCAAGTGAAGTGAGCTTGGACTCTCAGGCCCGTATTCTAAAATGAGACTCAATGTTAGTCTTTTCTTAAATTGGGTTAGAAAGGGATCCCTTTCTAACTCTATTCAAGTGAAGATCAACGCTTGAGACTCGTTCCAAAATAAGGGCCTTAAGTCGAAGTACATTGGGATTTTAGCTTACTTACAATGGAATTCGTTGCACGAGCCTAGAAAATCATTTTCCACGCCCCGTATATCAAAAGGCTTAAGACGAGGAACCATAAAGTTAAATTATAACCTACATGGGCTTATTTCATCACAGACCTCCGTTAATGAAATTAAGTAATACCTACGTTTATAGTTTGTGAGGCTATTACGAATTTTACGACTTCATGCGTCTCACCCACCACTTTACATAGTAAAATGTGTACCTACATTTAACCCTAAGACAAGCTTTCAAATTTTAAAATTAAGTTATAATCTTTCTCGGCAATTGGCAATAATATTGGCCGACTTCACAAACTTTTGAATCTTGTCGCAGGCGTGCGCAGATATTCTCACGATGTTTTCCTTCACCGTAAGAGGATAGGCTAACGTTTATATAATTTCTATAATTCGAAATGACATTGGTACGTGGCGGGATTTGAACCTGCGCACTACCGATCGGAAGGAAACAGTCCACACCATTAAGCCATCGACGGCTTCATTAAATCAACAAAGCACACTAATTCATCTACCGGTGCCCTGCCCACCTACCCAGCAAGTTATTTATTTCTCATACCAACGTCAGGGAAATCTGTCCTTGTAGCACTATAAAACTGAGCAAGGAGCCACACGTATTCCGTGAGGGTGAAATTTTATTAAAGGCAAGTTCTTGTGTAAATCAAACACGTCAACGTACCTTTAGACATGTTCCCGGAAAGATCGTACGGATACCAACAACAACGCGTTCTATCAATTTTACGAGGTACCGAACTTACCTGCGTTTATGGTTCACGATATACAATTGTCGCACGTTGCGTCACGAGTCACATGCAAAAGTGAACATACTGGACCCTAAGGTTGAAAGTGACCTAAGTCAAATATATCTTTCTTTTCTTGAGAATCTTTGTTTCTGAATTCAGAATGGTTTTTATGATCTGCTTGAGGTAAATTCTGTTAAATGATGATCAGGTTATCTGACAGTTGGACATTGTCCGAACTAGATGCAGTGAGTGAGAAGGTTATAATAATAAAAAAAAACATTCATACACCTATTAAAGGACGTTTAACCCTTTAAGTGCCACGTAACCATACACAATACAAATTATATTTTAATTTTTTGTTGTGGGCTATGCGGCGTTCAATGTGTTCAATAAATATTACTATTATTATGGAAGTTCGGAGCTACGAGTATGTAAAAATCTCAAGATTTTAAATCTTGACCTTTTCATATGAAACACAAATTTTATGTTTGATCCGTCTAATTGAGTAAGTCTAGCTTTTGAGTAACCACTTTATTGACATTTCTTTTTTTTAACTTTTTTTATATCTCATTAAGAAGATACAAAAAAAAGCACTTACTGATACAATTTTAAACATATAATAAATGACAAATTTGTGTGTAAGAGCATAATAATTATCACAAGTCCAACATTGTTACTAATATTACAACAATGTGAATTTGTAGGTTATCGAACTTCTATGTTTAGGACGCACCTGGATCGATATCCGGGTCTCGGCTTAAACAAGTATGTAATCTCACTAACAGATCTGTTTGATTGATCTCGCTCGTCAGGTGTGATGGTGCATCGTTCCTCACAAACCTCGGCTCTTTGTTTGAGTCCTTTTATGTCGCTCTCATATTCATGATATTTCATGACTAACGTTATGACGTACCTCGCAAGAACGATGCTTTTACTATTATTATTTTAATAAGAAAATTTATGCTGTACGTTTCAGTTAGGTTTCATTCTTATATGCTTGTAACATTACAGGTACACTTTTTAAATTTGAACCCTTTGTTATCTTAAAGTAGTAATTAAAAAGGTAATAATGTAAATATCCATTGACACTCACACAGCGCTATCTAGCCCCATCTTAAGCGCAAGCTTGTAGTTACGGTACCAAACAACTACTACATAATACTTTTTTTTTGTAAATACGTACATATTATATATAGAAACACCCAGACCATTACAAACAGACATGTTCATACACACAAATGTTTGTAATGCCCGGGGATCGAACCCAAATAGACAATTACACCATATGGGTCATGGATTTAAATGCTTTTACTAATACTATATGACAATGTTTCTCGCTTATTTCTAGTCATCAACAAAAAGGTAACTTCTTACTTTAGGAAATCTGACGACCCGTTTGGTGTAATGGTCAAGATGTCGGCTACTCCACCAATTCTTATACACTTCATATTAAAAATTGAAATTTTGTAATATGAAGTGTTTAAGAATTGGTCGTTTGTTATTCTGTAATTCGTTTTGTTCGTTAATTTATTTCATTTGAATTTTCCATTAACGCTATTTATTCATTCATTTTATTTTAATAACGTTTGATCCCTATGGGTCGAAAATAAATATATTCATAAAGAGCCTATTGTATAAAGATGTATATTTATATCCTTTTTTTTCTAGCCCCAATAATAAATGCTTGCTAAAATATTTGTATCACAGTAATACCTGTGAGCTGTATTTTGGGTATCTGTATCCGTATGTGGGGTTTTAGCTATTTATGAGAAAAGTTGTACGTTTCTTGTCAGATAAGTTATAATTGTATTGCATCATTCTACCAGGAAAACCTCAATGTATGTACATCCAGTTCCACCTTTTTCATCCAGCTTCCTCCGTTCATATTTTTATTGCTGCTAGTTCTCGAGCCAAGGTAAGATCTTTTAAGGCCAAGGCGTATTCTGCACTGCAGAACTCGTGCTTTTAAGACAGTTTAATACTGCAATATAAAATAATTGGCTTGCTTCTATTTTCAATACCAAACATCTTGATATCTTGGCAATTTTTGCTCTAAGAGTGATCACAAACACTGGTTTAATACCAGTTTACGATAATTATATACCGAACAGTCTACTGCTGGATTACGGTATCGTCCAGAATTGTAAAGAATTTCGCCATAATTTCCACTTTAACAAGGGGGGAGGAGTTGACGATGACAGAATCTATAAATAGTTAGATTGAATAGGAAACACTTGTACGTTCCATGCCAAACACTTGTACCTAAGCTGCCTTTTACGGTTTCGTATTCTTATCAGATGTAAATATGCCGATTTTTTATGCCATTAAGTGAACGCGTTGGTCAGTGTGCTCACAATGGTAAGTGATGATCATCTCAGATGTAGCAGGTAGTCATTATGCTTCATCAACACAACACTGTGCGCCACCCGAAACGCCAGATATTAAGTCTCTTATACCCGGTAAATTTACTAGGTAATTTTACTTCATCCCGAAACGCAGAAGTGCAAAATAATCCTTTTTAACGGAGAGACACCTGGCACTGAGGTGGTGCGACCAAGACAGCTCTGTATCGAGTCTGTACATAGTGACTAATTTTACGGGACGATATCTAGCACCGCAATAGGTATCACCAATTACCTAGATGACTCAGTCCCGAGTCTGCTACCTAGTGAAGCTGCTATCGTCCATCTGGTTGGGGGTTGGCCTACGCTTCGATTCCCGATATGTGGACGCCACTCGAGAACCTTTCCGCCTCATCGGCCATCGGATCGGTTCTATGCACTATGTGCGCGTCACGTTTAGTTTTCAAAGAAATGTACATATTTTGGTAAAGTTCGAAGAACTTTTGCCACGCCATTATTATGTGTACGTTAGTTTTGAAATACGCAGATCTCTGTTTCGGCGAAGTTCCAAACACTAGCGTTGCTTAAACTCTTGATCTTATAAAACGAACCACTTCAAGTACACTCAACGCCCACAGCACGTGCACACACTACTTCAAACTGGAACTGTAAACTTTATTTTGTACTAGTTGCGCCCCGCGGTATTACCCGAGGTTAAGATATTCTTCCGGAGTTGAACGTAGCCTATTTGCTTTAACTAGGGTGTCTGCCAACTGTACCAAATTTCAGTAAAATCACTTCGTTACAATGAAATGGACGTGGTACTGGACGCAGCATTACTTTATTTTTCTAAAATAATAACGTTTGTCTTTAACAAAAGTAGCCGCGTCCCACTCTGGGACACTATTAGGCTCGTTGCATACATTGTTTGGGCTGAGGGCTATCTGGCTCACCAATTATCCAGTGAAGCTGTGAAAGCTAAACAGCAAAATCCAACAGTCACTTCGAAAAAAATCCAATATTTTTTTTATCAAAACAAACAGTCATACAGACCGTAAAAATATGCTATTTTTGGTTAACAAGTATGTACCGCATACTATGCATGTAGTAGAATATATATTTATTATAACAAACAGACACTCCAATTTATTTGTATATACAGATAGTTCAGCATCGCGGATCGGCTTAAGTGTTACCCCGCCACCGTACTGTTGAGAATTCCGGAGCGCCACCAAAAGTCAAGTTTTGGAAGCACGCAATCGGCGGTGGGAAGTTTTGTATGAAACTGTTAAACATTTCAAATTGTAAAAAGGAAATGCATTGCGGTAGTGAAATGTGTATTGTTGAAATTTCTTGTTATAAATGGTATCAATTTTTACACCTAGACAGATCTGAATACTTTATTACATTTATTATTTGATTTTTTTTATCATTTATAGGCAGACATTTGACCGCCTTCTCACCTGATGGTAAGTGATGATGCCTGATGGTAAGAGGATGGATTATGCCTGCCTAGAAACAGCCTATTCACTCTTGCCTTGAAGACGGCCAGGTTGATATTCTGATTCAGATCGTCCGTGGCTCATTGGTGTGGACTATTGTCTTCCGATTTGGAGGATGCAGGTTCAAATCCCGCCATGTACCAATGTATTTTCACCGAATAAACTTACATATAGTTTATCCAACGCTCTTACGTTAAAGGAAAACATCGTGAGGAAATTTCCACACTCCTACGAAGGCCTACGAATCCGTACTGGGCCCGCGTGGGTGACTTAGGCTAATCACCCTACATGGTAGGCTTGTGCCCCTCGAGGGGCACGTTGATGAGCTGATGATAATGATTCTGATTCAAGAACTAATGANTTTCTACAACATACCTAAATTCCTTTCATATCATCAGCTCATTAAACGTCCCCACCGAGGGGCACGAGCTACCCGTATAGGTGATTAGGCCTTAGTCGTCCACGCGGGCCCAATGCGGATTGAGAGAGCGCTTCACACACACAACCTTCGACTCTCTTCGCAGGCGTGCATGAAGGTTTCCTTACGATGTTTCCTTCACCGTAAGAGCGTCGGATAACGTACATATATTTTTAGAAAACACATTGGTACGTGTCGGGATTTGAACCTCAGCACTCCCGGTAGGAAGGCGACAGTCCACACCATTGAGCAGCCGACGCTCTATAAACTCCTAAATTCCTTATTATATTCAATTTGAAAACGTCTAGATAGTCTTAACAGATCCATTTGAATCACGTTATCCTACTAAGAACGACGCATCAGAACTGAGTGGCAAAACATTTGAACCTCTCTCAAGATGCCAATAGTAATCCACGCTTGAGATTGCTTTAATTCCTTATGAAGGGTGTATGGAATACGATATAGAATGGACCGGGGATTCACTCGGACTATAAAGGAAGCCGTAAACTCATGGACGGACAAGCAATTATCCTTCATTGTTTATTGCTACTTTTGCGTAGACTTAACGTGGTTTAAGTTACAAGACTTATTTATAATGTATTTAAACATTGAAATGAATGACTTTTTTAAAAATACGATGACAATGGAATGATCCATTTGGTGTAGCGGTTGAGACGTCGGCCAATACATCACTCCCTTTCACTAGAGCTTGAAAGCTGTGTTTGAGTTAGAAATGTGGGGATAGAGTTTAAACAGGTGGTGAAGTACTGAATAGCGTAATTCCATATCTCATTACTGAGCAACGATAAGTACTGTGATTCTTCTTATGTCATAAGTGAACGGGATGGTCAGTGCGCTCACCTGGTGGTAATTGATACGCCTTACCGTAACAGTTGCAGTCTTGAAGAAAATAAAATATGACAGTAGGTATTCATTATTTTCCACAAATACTGCCTGTTCTGTCTCTTCTACTCGGTAATTTTACCAGCTACGGTGCCCTCATCCTGAAACACAGACGTGCAAAACACTCCGATTTCACTGGCACTGCGGAGGTACCTACATAGACGACGTAGTACCGAGGACCACCTTGTGACTTATTTTGTAAAATGAATATCCCGCTCCTCCCTTGTCTTTGATCTCATACTCTGCTGTAGTGGAAGGCCAAACTGTTTATGGGTCACGAGATTGTGGTTTTTTCGTACGAAAGTGATGATGGTGGTAATAAAAGGGAGCAGTTTATGAGCCGTGTTTTATTATTGGTGACGAGGGAATTTTAGGCGATACAGCTGTCTTTTTAAGAGTACTATTGTTTGTCGCAATTCTTATTTCCACTGTAAATAAAACAGATGCTTGTTCGAGTTCATAAGTTCAAATAAATGTTCATCGACATTCATACAAAATTAAGGATGAAACTTAAGCTATGAGTACTTTACAAAGTATTAATATGCCTACATAGTTCTTTTGTAATTACGTTCATATTATTTGTATGTTTATTACATACAAATACACACATGTTTGTAGTGCCCGAGGGTCTAACCCAGAACCCTGAGCTAATAGTCTACTTTTCTATCATCATAAGGTCGTCAATATTTTTGAGAGCGTCAAATCTAAAAAATTCGTTTGAAATAATATATAATACATGTATGAGATATTGGCGTGAGCTACTTGATTGTAATAGTATATAGCGTTGTCTGATTGGATACCTAAAACCCTTAGCCGGGTTCGGTGTCCCACTCTGTTATGCTCTTTTGTATTTTTACTACGGTGAAGCTGAAAGACATCTGCGAATAACAGCAAACAGTTCGTCCAAAAAAGGGTACCTCAATCAATTTAATCAAACCCTTAAATTAATCAAAAACTAACCTTAATCAAATCAAATATGCCTGGTATATATTTGTACTACCATAATAGTTGACAGGAAAAGCCTGCCTGACATTCATCCTGACATGCTGATGAGTGAGAAAATATGATCATAGCTCTTGTCTTTATTTTCAAACTTCATGTGTATTAAATTATAAGAAACCCAAGACATACATAGCTACTAGCCTAGAGAATAAACGTAATAGTTAATTTTTGACACAATATCGACTAACGATTTGAAAGATTCAAATACAATGTAAATACAATTTTTAAAGACAAACTAATTGAGTCAACAAAATCATCATCATCATCATCATCAGCTCATTAAACGTCCCCACCGAGGGGCACGAGCCTACCCGTATAGGGTAATTAGGCCTTAGTCGTCCATGCGGGCCCAGTGCGGATTGGACGACTTCACACACAACCTTCGAATCTCTTCGCAGGCGTGCATGAAGGTTTCCTCACGATGTTTTCCTTCACCGTAGAGCGTCGGATAACGTACATATATTTTTCGAAAATTCGAAAATACATTGGTACGTGGCGGGATTTGAACCTCAGCCCTCCCGGTAGGAAGGCGACAGTCCACACCACTGAGCCACCGACGCTCAAAAATATAATTTTGTCTAAAATTCCCGAGTGGAATATGTATACCATTAATCAAGAGCTAATTCAATTATGAAGACGTTACAGATTTAGGTAGCCATTTTAAAATTAACGCTACTTTTTAGAATAAACACAAAATAAACGGTTACACAAATTATTAAAAGATTTAGTAATAAAATTGAAACCTAGGTTGAAACTGTGCTCCTGTATTAATTCAATAATTTTATACAATACAAAATATAAACGTAAGCCTTAAAGTAGTAATTAAGGCTTTAGTCCCCTCCAGAACACAGGCCTTCCTGCATGTATGGCTATGAGAACAAAGAGCCGTGACTCACTACCATAAGGGTCCAATGCTGATTGCTAGGTTCAATGATTTAATTGCATATTATCGAACGATATGCTTTAACAGTCCCTATCACGGTCTCTATCATGGTAGGTCTCTTATACCCGGTAATTTCACTAGCACTGCCCTCATCCTGAAACACAAAAGTGCATAGCACTCTTATTTTACGGTACGATATCTAAACGCTTCGGCTCCATCGCCCATCTGAACGTCTGATGATCGCTCGATCATATTTCGCTTACGCAATTGTATGCTTATTTCAGGAGCATTATTTTAGTGTTCATGTAATCGTGTTATAAAAGATACATCGTAAGACTGCTCTTGACAATATAAAGGTCTGGTTTTTCCTCTTATAAGCAACTACGGATATTTTGCGTCATCAACAAATCTTCAGAGTGTATCTTATATAACACCTCATGTATACCTCGAAAACTTCTGGTTTTGCGAAAATGTTAGAAATTGAGTTACAACACTTGCTGAGTTCGTTGTGACGTCATACAAAAAGCCGGAAGTTCTATGGAAATGGTGTGTGTAGGGGTGATTTATACATGTCCATTGTGTCACGTGAAATTAGTATATTTATAATTATATATTTAGTAGATAGATTATTGCTTATTGTATAATTCCACAAAAATTAAGGAATTACGAACAAAAACAATTGAACATAAAAAAAATACAAATTTATTGCGGCCTTATTACTAATATGCAATCTTTTCGAGGCAACCACACAGTTAAAAAACATTTTATAAAAGAGTCGGAAGGCGGTTCAAATGAAAATTAAAGACGTATATAAACCAAGGTTCTGGGTTTGACCCCCGGGAAGTACAAAAATGTGGGTGCTTGAACATGTCTGTTTGTATTAGCCTGGGTGTTTTATATGTGTATTATGCATGTATTTACAAAAAAGTATATATGTATGTTAATGTGTTGTTTAGTATCCATATTACGAGCTCATGCTTAGTTTGGGGTTAGATGGCGCTGTGTTAACGTGTATCGATATTTATTTACTTATTTCATTTGTTAACGTAGCAATGGAAACACACATTTCACTTACGGCAACGTCAGCAAATTGAGTCTCATGTATTAAGCCTACGGAACCCTCGTAGATTCGTCAAGTCTGTGTGCCTGTCCGTCTGTATGTCACACCCTTTTTTCTCCGAAACTATAAACACTACAATATTCAAACTTTGTAAATATATGTATTCTGTGAACCGCTATTAGGTTTTGACAAGAAAAAAAAAAAAATTTTTTGGGGTCCCATACATTGAACTTTTTACAATTCAAAAAAAACTCTTTTGCTCTATTGAAAAAGAAGCACCCAAGAAAACTCATCATGACCTTCTTCCACCATAGCAGTTATTTCTATTAGTATAGAGCACAAACAGACATGCTCATGCACACAAGTGTTTGGATTGCCCGGGGATTGAACCCGAAACCCTTGGTGTAAGAGCCGAAGTGGTCTACAGACTACTCTAAGAATTGTAAAAAAATGCAGCATTTTAAATAAGTAAAGCCTCAACGTAACCTTTCCTTAAGGTTTAAAAGCCATATAAATTATGTTACATTCTTCTTATATAGAGCATCTTTGGAGATTCGAATTTAAACTTACATATAGGCCCAAAGCCAAAAAATACAAGCAAATGTCCAAGTGGCATTTAATAGATCTCCCAATAATTCAAGCATATACAAATTTGACGATGCTAAAATATGTAAAACGTTATTATCCACATAATCCCGCCGATTATAATCCATAAATCTTAACCAAGCTGAGCGTCCTTCGAATCTATTAATCCCGCAGTAATAATGTGTTCATAATTCAGGACGGTTGCGTCGGGACTGCAGTTCTGCCATTCGCATTGCACCGATCCGCGATTTATGTAGAGCTGTGGTCAACATAGCGGGTAACACTGGCTCTCAAACTTTCAGTGTTGCATTTATTACCACCGTATTCTGAAGACGTATGAGGTGCATTCTTAACTGATCAAAGTTTTGCGGTGAACGTTACTTTTTTAGTACTTTTTATACCTTTTGATATAAAAGCGTGCTCTTTTGGCACTACAAAAATATTTTGATATGTCATCTATATAAATTAAACTAATTCACAAAACAATTACTCAACATTAAGGGTGCAAAAAAGATTTTAATTATACATAGTATTTGCATTTATCAAATCGTCAAGGTTATGCGTGTATGATGATTAAGATTATTTTGAAAATACTTACTACTTTTCTGCTAAGCAAAAATGTATGGCCATCCTATTTGTGACTATGTATCCAGCTTAGCTATGGTATGTTAGTAACGATGTGTCTCTCAACATTAAACGTTAAGAAACATGTAGTTTATGCTTATTCTACTAGATTCGATATTAAAGAGCTGATTTAATTATACTGTTCAGAAACTAAACTACAAATACTGTTCAATAAGGTTCAGATCATCAGATAATTGGTCACTGTCTAGTAATTTTTAAAGTTATGAAGTAAACGGAACGAACAGTTTGCTCACTTGGTAGTAAGTGATTTGCTTGCCCTATATCTGCAAAAAAACGTGTATACTGAGTTATGTAATGCTTCAGTGAAGGGGGTTGTATGGGTTTTGAACCGAATAATAACTCACTGTTCCAACTATATTTTAAGTAGACATTGAATAACGATATACTCGGTGAATAATTTTAAAATATCAACGAAACAGTATCAAACGTATTTCTTTTTTGTTTTGTATAAGAGAAAAATTATAAAAAAATTGCCAATCCACTTTGAGAAGCGTAGGATATGAAGCTCTTCCGCCATTTTATTTTCTGGGTATTAAAATTGATTTCATTAATTATGCCGCGGTGGTCCTGTAAAAGAGACGAAATTTATCGAGGCCAGATCAATTTAACTTCGTTAATGGCGCGAACACAATTTGTTTGATGTTTTTAAGTGCAGTTAATATGAGAATCTCAATTATGATACACCGAAGACAAGATACGTTGTAGAGCGTCAGTGGCACAATGGTGTGGACTGTTGCCCTCTTACCGGGAGGACTGTGGTTCAAATCCCACCACTTACCAATGTGTTTTCGAATTCTCGAAATTATATGTACGTTATCCGACACTCTTACGGTGAAGCAAAACTTCGTGAGGAAACCTTCATACACGTCTGCGAAGAGATTCAAATATTGCGCGTGAAGTCGTCCAATCCGCACTGGGCCCGCGTGGACGAATAAGGCCTAATCACCCATACGGGTAGGCTCGTGCCCCTCGGTGGGACATATAATGAGCTGATGATGATGAAGTCAAGAGACTTCGGTGTTTGACATTGTATAAGATTCCACGCAGTTTATGGAACCCAGAAAATAAGTTTTGGATTAATGATTATGGGCAGCTTGTCAGTCAATTATTGAACTGTTTATATGGTAACATAATAAATATGTAAGATTTGTTTGAAGACGGACTTTTTAGGTTTTTTTTTTTGTTTATCGGGAAGATAAAATCATACATACGCTGGTGAATTTATACGCCTACCCATCATAAATGCATTGTTAGATAGAACCAATTATTACAGAAAGTGTTTCTGACATCACAAACTAGCCCGACGCAATGTACGTCAGACAAAAACTAATAAATAAAATTAGTACTTACATATTATTTAATTACAATAAATTCTTAAATTTAACTACTATATATTTTTTAAGTACCTAGTGCTTGGACTTTGGCCCGTATCCTAAAACGAGACTCAAGCGTTGATCTTTACTTAAACATAGTTAGAAAATGATAACGCTCTATACTATAAATACCGCCATCCCATTCTATCTCTTCTTAAGTAAGCGTCTCGTTCTAAAATACGGACCTGGGGGGGTTACCGCAATCTCTTAAAACAGTATTGTGATACGTCAGCACTTTTGTACCAGAAAAGACGAAGTAATAATTTTGTAACACTGTTTTAAGAGATGGCGGTAACCCTCCTGAGACTTTGAAAGAATTTAAACTTTATTAATATCTTACCATCATCATCCTCAGCTTATTAAAAATCCACACCTAAGAGCACGGGCCCACCCCTAAAGGCTGTATAGGCCTTAATTGTCCACGCGGGCCCAGTGCGGATTGGCCAATTGCACGTACAATCATTGAATTTGTTTGGAGGCGTGTGCAGGTTTGCTCATAATGTTTTCCTTTACCGTAAAACCGTCGGATAAACGTACATATAATTTTTAAAATACATTGGTACGTGGCGGGATTTGAACCTGCGCCCTCCAGATCAGAAGGCAACAGTCCACACCAATGAGCAACTAAAGCTCCAATTATTTACCAAAGTAAACAAAATCAACACGTCTATTTTTTCCTTGGACAAAAAATAACCTTGTAGCAAAATAAAACGTATGAAATATAAAAAAGGCCGCTTCATGTCAGAAAATTTTGCTTATTGCAAGTGTATCTATCGGCTTTCTCCTATATTGGAGGAAAAGGGTTCCTCGATTATATCCTTGTCCAATATCAAACCCTCAGACTAAGACGCCCAATTGAGAAGCCTCTATTACTATGGAGCTTCGGCTTCAATATGACTTAAGATTAAAACTATCATGAAAAATTATTGGCTTGTACTACGTTTTCGATTTTTTGCAAAGGCATACTTTTTTGGCAGAATAATATAGAAAAACTTCACTAGAAAATTCAAGAAAAGGCTTGTGATAATTATATTCAACTAAAAATTGAAGAGGATTGGTCTGTTCTTACATACCTTAATAGTATCTAAGGATGGATTTTTTAACCATTACAATTACCGACCCATTTAAGCCATGAACCATATATGTATTTTTTATTTAATCACATAAATCCAAAAAAAAACACAGTTTACAAATTAACGCAACGCATCTGGTTTCGCGTCGGTGGCTCATTGCTTTGGACTGTTGCCGTCCGAGGGTGCAGGTTCAATACCCCCACGTAACAATGTCTTTTCGAATTTACGAAGGGAAAATAAATAAGTAAAAATAGGTTGACTTATTAACCATGACCGAGCCGTGGGGAATCCACGCTAAACAATAATAAAATACGTTCTCTCTATAAATAAAAATATTAAACTTGACACAGATCAAAGTTATTTTTGTCCTTCCGCCCACTCTAAATCTAAATATAGCAACATCATCCCGATATTTATTATTCCGACATGAAGTATTGAATTCTATAATAAAAGCTGGCGTGCCAAGAATGACGTAGATATGTCATATCTCAATGGAATGTAAGACGGTTCACAAACACTTGTGTTTGTTTAGGTCGCATTAGCTTTTTCCAAATAACCTGGTTCGTGTCACCAAATATTTAAATAACTTAATTTAAAACTTCTAATAAATTAAAAAATGTATCTTTCGGTTAAATGGTGACTTATCTTACTTAATTTTATTTGACTATGCACTAAACCGCTTCATAGTACGATATTTTAATTAAGTTAATGATAAATTCAAAGATTAGCTGAAATAATTTTAAGCCAGTGTTGTCTTAACATGACCACTTTTTTATGAAAAGAAACGGTTTACTCTTCTAATAAGAATTGAAATATGGGGTCAGTTCAATATGCAAAGGTTAAACATTTTGAAGTCACATAACCGAAATTTGTATGAAACTCAGTGAGAAAATACTCTCAGACAACACTGAAAAGTTGTATAGAAAGTAATGAAAAAAGAAAATAGAGCACCTGAAAGTAAGACAGATATGTGATGCAGAAGTGTTATACCCATGTTTCGAAAAAAGTTAATTGTATAACTATTGAATGATGCAAAGAATAGATAGACCGAAGAACAAGTTATGACTGTGAATATATTTCTGTATAAAATGACGAATAATAATAGGCCCTCGAAAAACAAAATTTCTTATTCATTTTATCATAAATTATTAGGACACTAATCCCAAGTGTTCTAGGAGGATGATGATACAATATTTAAAGCTTTCAGCGTTATTTTCGCTTTAAAAATCTTTCTCTATTTAACATCCAGATGGAAGAAGATTTTTGTAAAAGTAAACCCAAAACTATGACAGTAACCGAATAACGTCGTGATCGTTACACTTCTTTACAGTTCGCTACGATTGAATGGCTGTTACAACAATATTGGAATCTTTCGGAGCTGCTAGGGTGTCGATGTCTCTGATAATGTCGCCATTACAAGAATTTGTAGGAAGGATGGCGGGCACCAGTATAGTTTTGCCTAGAAAATGAAGCTCAAGTTTGTATCATATTGATACAAATCATTTAATATAATAATAGTATTTTGGTATGTTTTTTGTATGGAACTGAAGTGATACAACATAACTCCGTAAGTGGTTGTATCTCGATCTTTTTTATTTTTCAAACTGAAGTCAAAATCCATACAATGAGCATATATGAACGTCTAAATTCAATTTTCTCTTTTTAAGACTTTTATGAACTTAATAATACTTTTTACAATTAAAAAAAACTCTTTTGCTCTATTGAAAAAGAAGCACCCAAGAAAACTCATCATGACCTTCTTCCACCATAGCAGTTATTTCTATTAGTATAGAGCACAAACAGACATGCTCATGCACACAAGTGTTTGGATTGCCCGGGGATTGAATCCGAAACCCTTGGTGTAGGAGCCGAAGTGGTCTACAGACTACTCTAAGATTTTAAATAAGTAAAGCCTGAACGTAACTATTCCTTAAATTTAAAGCCATATAAATTATGACTTCGAATAAACTAACAACTATGTAGTAAACTCGAAAGTTTGTGCTCGCATTAAATATCCGCGATCCGTTTAAAGAACCCCTGACTCGAGCCGCGGATAACTTTTAAGAACTTGCCATCGTTACGATAGATGTTGTAAGTTGCGAACTGTTAGGTTTATTTAGAACGACCAACTAGTGTAATGGTTGTGACGTGGCTATTACACTCCCAGGTTCGATTCCCAGTACAAACATTTGTGTGCATGAACATGTCTTTTTGTGTTGGTCTGGGTGTTTTCTATGTACAATTTGTATGTACTTATGAAAAGAGTATATAAGTAAGTTGATCCGTTATTTAGCTAACAATTTGTAGGGTGGTAGAGTCACAAAAAAATATAATAATAATAACAATTGACATTCAAAAGTACCTGTAAAAGATTTATTTGAATAAAGATTTTTTTCTTTCTTTCTTTCAATAATACGTGGTAAAAATAATAAACAATTAACGATCCTCACACAATGAAAGCGTTACATCTAAAATTATGATCATTAGAAAATAATGGATGAAAAGTTCGTTGAAGGTTATATGGAGCAGTCTCTTTATAAACACCAGTGTGTTTCCAGCTAAACTTTAGTGGGGGAACTGTTCCAGAATCAAATGTGTCCTTAAACAATAAAGCACAATGTTGTTATAAACTCTGCAGTAGCATATAAAAACAAGAAAATAATTTCTAAAACCCAAAGCATTAACTGTTCAATAGACATTATAAAATGATTTACCCAGAGCAAGCGTTAAATTCTATCAATTGCAAAGAAGGTCGGTGTCTGAATTTAATTTATCTTCTAAAAATTCTCCGAAGGATCTCGAAGGAGGACCCATATCAAGAGGGCTAGAATTAGACGGACAGCCGGTTTTTCCCGCTAGTTGTCACTAGACAACGTTGGCGATATCAATTGCGAACACGATGTTTTTCGATATTGAAATACGGGTGCTTGTGTTATTTTTCCTTTTGTTTTTTATTGATTAAATAGAACCTTGTTAGTTTTAATTTGAAACTTTGATCAAGATTTAACATGTTGCTTTTTATCATTTGGTGTTGCGGTTGAGACTCGACTGTACACCAAGGGTTCCGGGTTCGATCCCCGGGCAGTACAAACATTTGTGTGCATGAACAGGCTGTTTGTAATGGTATGTATGTTTGTATCCGTTGTTTAGTACCCATAATACAGGCTTACGCTTTACTTGGGGCTAGATGGCGCCGTGTGAATGTCAGTGGATATTTATTTATTTTATTTATTTATCAAAGCATTATTGAATTACAATTGTTTGGGAGAGGTTAAGAAGAAAAACAAGGGCTTATTTTATAATTAATTTGTACAGTTAAAATCGTAACAATGATATAGGCGTTAAAATGACAACTGCACACAAAATTAAAATACTAGATCTGTATTCCAGTACAAAGGATCCTAGCCATACATTACCAGTTCGATGTTTCTGTGTTAGGAAAATGTCGAATACCTCTTTTATTAAAGAAAAAGTGTTACTAGGCCGAATTTATTAACCTTTGTTCAAATCTTTGTACCCGGTCCAACTATGAAAAGAGTATGAAAGTTAACAAAAGTTAAAAATTTTGCTATGAAATGTCTCTATCATTTCGTCTGAAATGACAGTAATCGTCGTACAGTTTAAGAAATTTCTTTAAAAAGTAACAAAGTTTTTCTTGAGAGCAATTGCTGCCAATGCTGCGAGGAAACGGGCCATATTGTCGAATAATCTTACAAAGTAAAGAATTTCAGAATTCCCGAGATTCAGAATTCTTAATTAATAGTATTAGCATTACTTACGAAAATAGTGCGTCTACTAATACGAGAAGTTTTTTCTTCGAAATGAAATTAAGAAAAATCTCACCACGGCCATATAACTTTATCGATTTAATTTTACTTTTAATCCAATTAGGATTAAAAGTAAAATTAAAATAATATTGAATAGTCAATATTATGACATCATAATCAGCTTATCATACGTCACCGCCCAAGGGCACGAGCCTATTCGTATAGGGTGTATAGGTCTTAGTCGTGCGCCACGCTTAGGTAGCCACGCGACCTAGTGCGGATTGGCCGACTTCACGCACAACCTTTGAATTTCTACGCAGGTGTGCGCAGGTTTTCCTGCATATAATTTCGAAAATACAAAAAGACATACGTGGCGGGGATTTGAACCTACATCTTCCCGATCGGAAGGCAACAATTCACACCAATGAGCCACCGACGCTCTAATATTATAGAATACTCTGATATAATTGAAAATTATCTTTCCTTACAATTTTTGAACCTATCTTAATTATTTTACCACTGAAAATTTTCCCAATGGCTAAATAAGCTGGAGTGTCGACCGAAAATTTTGTGGTAAACTTAAACCGAAAATTAATTAATTTTCGGCTCGGTAGCTGTGTACACTTCGTTCGTATCACATAATGATCTAAAGGTACTCAATTTTTATAGAGCCATTCAAAATAAATTGAATTTAGACTATTACAAGCGGCAAGGTAAAATAAATTTAAATAAACATGGCTTCTCAGTCGTTAACGCTTAATAATTAACATTGGGCTCGAAGAGTCGATAACTACATAACCTCAGCCTAACCATACTATTTGAAAGAGCCTGTGACCTATCGTCTTAGTCTAAAGTGTAGATAATTACAAAGAAAAATATATAAGACTGATATATATTTTGTAAATAGGCCTTATGCTAATTGTGAATTTAGGAGACAAAATTTGAGTTTAAACATAAATAGTTGTCTTTATTCCGGTCTACAATAGACATAATAATAAAACTTTATGTACTTTTTATTTCTGTTTTTGAACATCTGCTGACATGGTTGTTGTTGCGTAGTTACTTACCTATATCTTTGGATATAATAAAAAATGCTTTACATATGTAAGTAATATATTTTACGTAACCAAATTCACATTTAACATTCGAACATTCAATCATGCAGTTGCATTAAGGTTCTTCGTTATATACATAGCATTATTTATCTTATTTAATAAAATGATATTTAAAAAAATACGTTTCATTTGTACTCCAATATGTTCAACAGTATCCCACGAAATGGATAGTAAGAGCAACTATGTACTAACTCAATTTAGTTTAACTCTAGTGCCCTATAACTCATTCAAATGTTGCAATAAAGTTCAGGAATATCCGGGCACTTGGAAACCTAGAGTCTACGACGAATTTAATCAGAAGAATATATGTGGTGGAAAACGTATAGCTGTTTTGTATAGGTGAGAAGTGTAAAGGGTTTTATGGTATTGTTGGAAACACAAGTGTTGTCTTTTTTAATATTTTGTTTTTTAATATTTTGAATTTAATTACATTTGAATACTAACAAAATAAGCAAGAATTAATAATTTGACACTATGTTATATGTGCTATAAGTGCATCTAGTATAACTGAGAGTGTTTAGCAAACCTGTAAATTTTTCGGTTTTGTTTTTCGTGGGGCACTTACGAGGCAAATATTGTTAAAAATTAAAATAATAGACCCAAAATCATGGAGTACTTGCTCGCAATATAATAATATTGAATCAAATCAATAGGTCCAAATCACTCAGATCTTGAAAATCATAACACATTTAAAAAATTTAGGCCTATTCTCGGGTACGAATGGAGATAGAATCTTTAGTCATACCAGGGCTTCTGCCCTCTAGTGAGCGTATAAATAAGCTCTCTTGATACTCACTTTAAATCAGATATAGTTAAGGACTTTTAAATCCGGATTTACAAAAGAATATAATAGACTCGGAGCGGGTTTCCTCGCTATTACGCTATTAGACACTACCACCCCCGAGCATATAGCTCTAGCGACTCACTCCCGACGGCAATGAAGGCAAGCGGGAGGGGGATCTGGTCCTCATGGGGTCCACTTCACCCGCCAGAGGTGAGACGAAGGCGAAGACCAGAGACTTCCCCGGAGCACGGAACCGAGGCGCGCGCCACCCACCATCAGCTCACCACAAGCAGCCCGACGGAGACTGACTGCATTGATGGTACTAGCATAAAGCTAATACCACCAGCGGGCGATGGGGTCGTCACGTCCCTACGCGCTAAGATACAGGGGGTCCCAGCTTACACCTTTTGGCTTCCAAGCCAGCGTAAGAACAAATAAGTCAATAGTATATGTAAATTTTTATAAATGTATGTTTTTGAAAAACGACTCGTAATTGAGAACAAGACACCTCTTCATTTTCGGCATTACCGTGGTATGTCAAAGTTATATATGAAAATTTTTATTTCTGAATTTATATTTTTACTCCAATAATTAAAAAAATAACGACATGCTTATCTCTGAAAATGTTCTAATCCATGTGTTAAATGATGGATGAAAAGTTCGTTGAAGGTTATATGGAGCAGTCTCTTTATAAACACCAGTGTGTTTCCAGCTAAACTTTAGGGGGAACTGTTCCAGAATCAAATGTATCCTTAAACAATAAAAGCACAATGTTGTTATAAACTCTGCAGTAGCATATAAAAACAAGAAAATAATTTCTAAAACCCAAAGCATTAACTGTTCAATAGACATTATAAAATGATTTACCCAGAGCAAGCGTTAAATTCTATCAATTGCAAAGAAGGTCGGTGTCTGAATTTAATTTATCTTCTAAAAATTCTCCGAAGGATTCGAAGGAGGACCCATATCAAGAGGGCTAGAATTAGACGGACAGCCTTTTCCGCTAGTTGTCACTAGACAACGTTGGCGATATCAATTGCGAAAACGATGTTTTTCGATATTGAAATACGGGTGCTTGTGTTATTTTTCCTTTTGTTTTTTATTGATTAAATAGAACCTTGTTAGTTTTAATTTGAAACTTTGATCAAGATTTAACATGTTGCTTTTGATCATTTGGTGTTGCGGTTGAGACGTCGACTGCAACACCAAGGGTTCCGGGTTCGATCCCCGGGCAGTACAAACATTTGTGTGCATGAACAGGCTGTTTGTAATGGTATGTATGTTTGTATCCGTTGTTTAGTACCCATAATACAGGCTTTACGCTTTACTTGGGGCTAGATGGCGCCGTGTGAATGTCAGTGGATATTTATTTATTTTATTTATTTATCAAAGCATTATTGTATTACAATTGTTTGTGGGAGAGGTTAAGAAGAAAAACAAGGGCTTATTTTATTAATTTAATTTGTACAATTAAAATCGTAACAATGATATAGGCGTTAAAACAACTGCACACAAAATTAAAATACTAGATCTGTATTCCAGTACAAAGGATCCTAGCCATACATTACCAGTTCGATGTTTCTGTGTTAGGAAAATGTCGAATACCTCTTTTATTAAAGGTAAAAAAGTGTTACTAGGCCGAATTTATTAACCTTTGTTCAAATCTTTGTACCCGGTCCAACTATGAAAAGAGTATGAAAGTTAACAAAAGTTAAAAATTTTGCTATGAAATGTCTCTATCATTTCGTCTGAAATGACAGTAATCGTCGTACAGTTTAAGAAAATTTCTTTAAAACGTAACAAAGTTTTTTCTTGAGACCAATTGCTGCCAATGCTGCGAGGAAACGGGCCATATTGTCGAAAAATCTTACAAAGTAAAGAATTTCAGAATTCCCGAGATTCAGAATTCTCAATTAATAGTATTAGCATTAGTTTTTTCTTCGAAATGAATATTAAGAAAAATCTCACCACGGCCATATAACTTTATCGATTTAATTTTACTTTTAATCCGATTAGGATGAAAAGTAAAATAATTTTACTTTTAATCCAATTAGGATTAAAAGTAAAATTAAAATAATATTGAATAGTTAATATTATGACATCATAATCAGCTTATCATACGTCACCGCCCAAGGGCACGAGCCTATTCGTATAGGGTGTATAGGTCTTAGTCGTCCACGCGGACCTAGTGCGGATTGGCCGACTTCACGCACAACCTTTGAATTTCTACGCAGGTGTGCGCAGGTTTTCCTGCATATAATTTCGAAAATACAAAAAGACATACGTGGCGGGGATTTGAACCTACATCTTCCCGATCGGAAACAATTCACACCAATGAGCCACCGACGCTCTAATATTATAGAATACTCTGATATAATTGAAAATTATCTTTCCTTACAATTTTTGAACCTATCTTAATTATTTTACCACTGAAAATTTTCCCAATGGCTAAATAAGCTGCTGGAGTGTCGACCGAAAATTTTGTGGTAAACTTAAACCGAAAATTAATTAATTTTCGGCTCGGTAGCTGTGTACACTTCGTTCGTATCACATAATGATCTAGAGGTACTCAATTTTTATAGAGCCATTCAAAATAAATTGAATTTAGACGATTACAAGCGGCAAGGTAAAATAAATTTAAATAAACATGGCTTCTCAGTCGTTAACGCTTAATAATTAACATTGGGCTCGAAGAGTCGATAACTACATAACCTCAGCCTAACCATACTATTTGAAAGAGCCTGTGACCTATCGTCTTAGTCTAAAGTGTAGATAATTACAAAGAAAAATATATAAGACTGATATATATTTTGTAAATAGGCCTTATGCTAATTGTGAATTTAGGAGACAAAATTTGAGTTTAAACATAAATAGTTGTCTTTATTCCGGTCTACAATAGACATAATAATAAAACTTTATGTACTTTTTATTTCTGTTTTTGAACATCTGCTGACATGGTTGTTGTTGCGTAGTTACTTACCTATATCTTTGGATATAATAAAAAATGCTTTACATATGTAAGTAATATATTTTACGTAACCAAATTCACATTTAACATTCGAACATTCAATCATGCAGTTGCATTAAGGTTCTTCGTTATATACATAGCATTATTTATCTTATTTAAAAATACGTTTCATTTGTACTCCAATATGTTCAACAGTATCCCATGAAATGGATAGTAAGAGCAACTATGTACTAACTCAATTTAGTTTAACTCTAGTGCCTATAACTCATTCAAATGTTGCAATAAAGTTCAGGAATATCCGGGCACTTGGAAACCTAGAGTCTACGACGAATTTAATCAGAAGTATATGTGGTGGAAAACGTAAGCTGTTTTGTATAGGTGAGAAGTGTAAAGGGTTTTATGGTATTGTTGGAAACACAAGTGTTGTCTTTTTTAATATTTTGTTTTTTAATATTTTGAATTTAATTACATTTGAATACTAACAAAATAAGCAAGAATTAATAATTTGACACTATGTTATATGTGCTATAAGTGCATCTAGTATAAACTTAGAGTGTTTAGCAAACCTGTAAATTTTTCGGTTTTGTTTTTCGTGGGCACTTACGAGGCAAATATTGTTAAAAATTAAAATAATAGACCCAAATCATGGAGTACTTGCTCGCAATATAATAATATTGAATCAAATCATAGGTCTAAATACTCAGATCTTGAAATCATAACACATTTAAAAAATTTAGGCCTATTCTCGGTACGAATGGAGATAGAATCTTTAGTCATACCAGGGCTTCTGCCCTCTAGTGAGCGTATAAATAAGCTCTCTTGATACTCACTTTAAATCAGATATAGTTAAGGACTTTTAAATCCGGATTTACAAAAGAATATAATAGACTCGGAGCGGGTTTCCTCGTATTACGCCATTAGACACTACCACCCCGAGCATATAGCTCTAGCGACTCACTCCGACGGCAATGAAGGCAAGCGGGAGGTGGGGATCTGGTCCTCATGGGTCCACTTGCCCGCCAGAGTGAGACGAAGGCGAAGACCAGAGACTTCCCCGGAGCACGGAACCGAGCGCGTGCCACCACCATCAGCTCGTCACAAGCTGCCCGACGGAGACTGACTGCACTGATGGTACTAGCATAAAGCTAATACCACCAGTGGGCGATGGGGTCGTCACGTCCCTACGCGCTAAGATACAGGGGTCCCAGCTTACACCTTTTGGCTTCCAAGCCAGCGTAAGAACAATAAGTCAATGTATATATGTAATTTTTATAAATGTAGGTTTTTGAAAAACGACTCGTAATTGAGAACAAGTCACCTCTTCATTTTCGGCATTACCGTGGTATGTCTAAGTTATATATGAAAATTTTTATATCTGAATTTATATTTTTACAAACTCACATACTTACACTTTTAGTGACCAGTAATTAAAAAAATAACGTCATGCTTATCTCTGAAAATGTTCTAATCCATGATGTTATCACTGTATAAAAAGGAAGAGTACGTTGCTGTGTGATGAATAATTTAGCGCTCATAGTGATGAAACAATTCCCACGGCTGCCTTCAACCGCTCCCGCGTGGTTCAAACGTAACATGATTTCGCAACTTATAATTTCGCTTATTCGTGAATTAGGCTGGTAAACTATGATGAACAGAGGCGCTGTTTTGTAAATAGTTTTAGATGAAAATGTGAATAAAGTGATCTTTTAGAATGACTCGGTGACAAACGAATTTTCAACGAAAATGAAAGATTTTTGCATAATCTCCACGCTTGGTAAAAAGTTTAAAAATAACGTCGGTGGCTAAATGGTGTGGACTGTTGCGCTCTCTCCAGGGGGGCTGAGGTTCAAATCCCGCCACGTACCAATGTGATTTGAATTTTTGAAATTATATGTACGTTATCCGATGCTAAATGAAAACATCGTACATGAGGATGTTTTATATCTTTAATTTGAACTGGTGATAATTTACTACGCAGGTGAAATGCTGATCGGTGGGTGTTGATGACTACCAACTTAAGATGTTATCTTACCCAGCTTGCCTTCTGAAGCATGAAAAAGCTTGAGATAATCAGATAATCCATTTGTATAATTGCGCTAGCGATGCCTAATTATTATTATTTATAATATTTCGTCGTAAATCGTTCAGTACTTGTTATTTCTACTACATTATTTAAAATCCTTGAACTAAAACACTTGTAGATTAAAGTCATGTAAGGATTACCTATCTAATTTTCAGGTAATTTTTTCTAACTTTTGAAATAAAAATTAAATGGGCTTTAGGGTAGAACCAATAGAAATTATTAAAAAAATCTACTAGTAAAAGACGGGCACAACTCTTTTTATGTCGACCGCCAAATCTGATTGTTATTTTTGACCACGAATGAAAAATTATTAAAAACCTTTAAATATAAGATACTGGAATTAATTTGGCTGTCAAAGTTAAATTGGTTGTGCCAATGATACCAATACTATTACGACATAACCAATCCACTCCAAGAACCTCTTGTCAAAGCCATGTCTGACTCGATGCAGCAGATGCAATCCCTAGCGATCAAGTATTTATAGGTTCTCAAATGGGAACCTATTCGCCTTACCTTATAGAAATGTCTAGGGTCGACACCCTAAATAAATAAATAGTTTGTAATCTCTGAAATGCTTTATTTCTTTTTGGAATCGATGTTTATTCATACTTTCTTATACCTTTGTTTGATTTTTTTATTCCCAGTTGTTCTTAAGATATAAATAATACAATAAAAGTGTTGTTCAGTTTCTATACAGTTTATATATTTTGTATGTTTATAAACATCGCTAAATTAAAAGCAACCGAGACTAACAAATAAGCACGATTTCACTATTTCTTTAATATATTCACTATCAGTATACTACTAATTTGAAGGTCTCCGCAATTTTACAACAGACAACAATTATCTACCTAATATAATACATAATATTTTTATTTTTCTATTAAATTTGTGTCTTACTATGTTTAAGTTCTCAAAAGAAAAGTGTATTTAATGTTATTTTGTTTGTATCTTTTCATTTGGTATATATTTGACCCACATACATTCTACCTATATTTCGCCCAGTAAGATTGTAATTTTTGTTTAGATTACCTGCACTATGTTTTACATATAATTGAAGTGTTTCCTATTTGTCAATGAAAATGTATGTTTATGTTAAGTGTCTTTTTTATAATTTATGACGTAAACAAGTATGACGATTCTGGTGTACGTCAAAAACTCGAATGAGTTTATGTTTACACCTAACTGTTTGTTTATTGTAACTGTATTTGTATCTTGTATGAATAAATAAATAAAATAAAATAAATAATTTTTTAAAGTTTTCCCTTATTTTGTCGGTGGTTGTTATAAGCGTGCTGTCTTCACCTATAATTGTATACCATTTAGCTTTTATATATATATATATATATATATAGATATATTATATAATTATATATATATATAATATATATATATATATAATAAGCTAAATGGTATTACAATTATAGGTGAAGACAGCACGCAGCATATATATATATATATAATATATATATATATATATATATATATATATATATATATATATATATATATATATGTGTGTGTGTGTGTATTGATTCGATGTGTATTATGTTGGTGAAGTAATGAATAAATAAATAATTTGATTATATGAAAATAGGATAATTAAGTCAACATAAATCTAGTCAGTCAGTTCGTGTTAAGTTTAAAATACTCAAAAAACAGTATGAAATATTTATGAGATTAAATATTTTGTCATATCCTCAAAAGAATTGTATTTGTGTAGTTCTACAAAAGTCCATGACCAAAATTTTAGTAATATTTTATTACCCTTTGCTTTCTTTAATTTCCACATGTGCTCAATTAAAATATGGGTGTAAACAACAAATGAAACACACACTAACATTTTATTATTATTTAAACAGCGTTAATGCTAAGTAATGTGCATCAACCCTAGCCAAAGTAAATCTTACTTTAGCAGATAGTACGCGACTGTCTTTGTACGTTTGGGAAAATACCTTATCCCATTTACTTAGAGATTATTATCGAATGCACCTTGATACTTTTATTTATCCAGCATTTTATTCCCTAAAGGAACATTAATGAATGTAACTACGTAAAATTTTAGTATCTAAACCTTTAACGTGTGGTGTGCAATAAAATTAACAAGCTCTCTGCAGTTAAGACTCTTTTGTTCTTAACGTAACTTAAGTCATTGTTATACCAAAATTGGTCTTTATTGCTTTGGTTTTTAGTTTATAATAAAAACAAACAAACGAACGTTGTTTAACAATTATGTTAAACTACGTTCGTTTAATATTTTACAACTTTAAGAGATGCAATAAAAAATCACAGTGGGAAGTGTATTAACGCGATCAGCGAGGGTCGTACAGCGTCAGTGGTCGGTCATTGTAAGTGAATCGAGGGCTCAATGGCATAAAGGCTACGAGTAGCGCATTTCATTCAGTGACAGGATGGGTGACCAAAATTAACATGGCTTGTTTTTATTTTGGAAGAGCCTTATCCTTTTGGCTCGTGTGATGAGTTATAACTCAATCACCATAAAAAATGCTACGTAATGTCAAAAACTCATTGAACAAAATCTTTAGTAAGAATCTAAATATCAATTGATAAAAAGTTAGCATTCCTGCTGTGTGTAAATTACGGGACTGCATAAGAAAAACTCAAATATTTTGATACAAAATTTAGTTAATTTAGTAAAATATACGGACGGAGTCTCGCTACCATCAAAAGTGTGTCAAAATTCGGCCAGTTTTTGTATGGAAAACCACAAATATTAAGACACTTGGCGTGCATCTGTCAACAGAGCCATTGATTATGTTAGGAAAAAATCTAAAAAAGAACATTGCCTGTGTGTTCAATTATTTTACTGTGAAATTGTGCAAACTCACAGTAAAATAATTGAACCAAACCTGAAATTACGTATTATATGTAATTGAACGATTTAATTACATATTTGTCAAAATTACATAATAAAGAGCAGCTATCATTCCGGTAACACATTTATGTATAAATGACAGTCCATCCGTATTTTTTATACTTCACTCACAGACATCCGAATATACAATTAGACTGGACGAACCGCCAAGTTTAGGCAGTCCCAGTGTCGCAATTTCTTTTCGGTTCTTACCTGTGAAAATTTATTCTATTACTTGGTAAATTTACTGATTTATTGCGATGATGGCATGTTACAATTGCACAGGATGGCATTTTGGAAAAAAAACGGTTATTTCTTCTTATATTCGTGCGTCTTGACTCGTCTCACAGAGCGTAAACTGGCAGCCAGTGTATGCTCGTTGAGCTTACATTGTCGCACTTTAAACGCGGCTCGCCCCATCTCTTGTATTGGGAAATCTGTGGTTAGGACGTTATTTATCTTAAAAGAAAATTCAAGCATTACTAGCGATGCTGCATCTATCTGCATAGTAACGTACTATCAAACGGCTTACGTACTGCTCGTGAAAGGAAATATATGCGCGATTTAACTTTCTAGAGCGACATCTATTTTCAGGTGTCGGTGCTATCTTAACGTAAGAGATCTCAGATATACCGGGTGAAACCAACATTGGCATTTTTAAAAATAAGAACCTACTCTTGGTTCAAAGTAAGTACATCCCTCAAATTAGAGGCTAATTTATTGATACAAAAATCAAATATTTGTAAACCCTTAGAAAAACTTTTAACACTATGCAATTAATCAATAATAATACATATTAAAAAAATAATATTTTTGAAAAATATAAATATTGGATGAGGCGGAGTCACGGAGCGCGGTGTGGCTGATGTGGCGGTGTGGCGGTGCACACATGTTTGTTTGTAATGTTTCTATGTATTATAGGCGTTTCTAGGTATTATTATGTATTAATTTACAAAAATAGTATATTTATCAGATGCTTCATACCAGTTAATACCCAAAGAGCGTCGTTGACTCAATGGTGTTGACTGTTGCCTTACGCTCGGGGGGGCGCAGGTCCAGTTTGCGTCACGTGCCAGTGTGTTTTCGAATTTTCGAAATTATGTGTACGTTATCTGGTACTCTTACGGTGAAGGAAAACATCGTGAGGAAACCTGCGTACGCCTGCGAAGAGGTTCAAAGGGTATGCGTGAAGTCAGCCAATCCTCACTGGGTAAAACATATATTTAGCTGGCAATGATGATAATACTCATATTACAGGCTGTATGCTAGCTTTGGGGTTAGTTGGGGCCTGTGAGTGTCTGTGAATATTTATATTTATTTATAATTTAAAGTCACCTACATGAGAATGCCTAATGAGATCTTATTATGGTCGTTTACATGAATGCGTAATCTCACCGGCTCCTGATATCACATTTACAGACCAGAATTTGACCCACCAAAATCTAGTAGATTCAGCAACAGTCCATGCAGACTATACATATTAGGCTTTGGCCTAAGTGTTGGACGCTGAGAACCATATAATTTGTTATTATTAAATTTCGAAATCCATTTATATTGTAAAATCCGTAGCCGTCACCTATTTAACGCCAGGAATAGAAGACACAATAGAAATTCTATTATTCATGACGATCAAATGTGTCATTGGCGCTCAAAGGATTAAATATTTCACCGTTAAACACATGTTCGTGAATTAACAAGGAAATACATTTACTAAAACTGCTCTGACTAAGGAATGCTAATTCTGTGTAACTACGCAAAGGATTGCAATGTAATATTCATTGCATAAGATATTATTTTCTGTCGTGTGAGGAATGAATCCTTAAATTACAGCTCCGACAGACATTTGCTTTAAATTTCGACTGCGTGTTTCAGAGGATTAGTAAATTAATGTGATTTAAATGTTTGTCATGAATATATTTATATGGACAACAAGTTTGCTCACCTGGTATGTGATCCGCCTGCTTATGACAGGTACAAAAGCCCATAACTGAAGATAATGTATTATTTGTCGATATTACCAGTTGCCGAGACAAAAGATTACATACCCCGTAATAGGCATGATGACTGGGTCCTGAAATCGTAAGAACTATTTCATATTATTACAAATCTGGGTTAAATATAACGATGTACTTACTCTCAGCTCGAAAACTCATGTTTTATGAAAATTATTTGTCTTCAAAGTTAGATGGGCAAGTCCATTTTTAAAGTACATTAATTGTCAAAACTTTATAACAAAAGGATAACACATACAATTTAAAGCAACTTTTGCTATGAAACTGTTTTAGTAAACGCAACATTTAATATAGTTGTAGTACAAAATTCACAAACTATGCGTATCAATTACTGATGCGTGACGTCATAACTAGGTAGCCATTTGTATGAAGCGTTTTTGGGAAAGTCCATTAATGTGTTTTTAGAATTGGAAAATCTCTATGAGTTTTAATGTTAACGGAGTAATTTTTTTACCAATGTTTCTATTATTTTGCGGTCCATCGATATAATAACAGAAAATAAAATTGTCATCATCCCTATTATCCTACCAAGAGTTGAACCTTAAAAGTCTATAACACTCCTCTTTCACAGAACGACATCTGAAACTTCGACAATACTAGAGTCAACCTCGACTCAGTATCCCTTTGTAAATTTACTTTAAAATAATATGAAAAATTTTAGTAAAATCTCTCTTGGATTTCTCCACGTGACTGTAGCGAATTACCATGAAAATTGTTGCTTGCTTTATTTAAGGAGAAACGTTTGTTACGGTTTTAGGATAAGAAGTCCCGGCGTACACATTTTGAGATCCAACCCAATTTATCTTATACATAGTGAATGCTGCCAAATAGCGAACATGTTTTGACGGACTTGTAACACGCATAACATCAGCGGGGATAGTCACGTTTCGGAACCTTTCGTGGCGACAATTATTTTAGACGTTCACTCTCACGCCATGAAAATGGCTTCAGCAACTACTAAATAGCAACAAACTAGTTATTACTACAGATGTAATTGTAAGATTTATTTTAATCATATAAGAATTCCAATCCGCACTGGGCCCGCGTGGACGACTAAGGCCTAATCACCCTATACGGGTAGGCTCGTGCCCCTCGGTGGGGACGTTTAATGAGCTGATNATTTAGTTATTATTATTTTTTTAATATTTTAGTTATAATATTTAAAATTTTTAAGGTTTTTAGTTGTTAGTATTGATTAATTATTATTATTATTTGTTAATATCTAGGTTACTTAAACTTTGTGATTAATTAATTATATTTTGAATAAACTTCATTAGTAGAAAGAGGTAGTAATAATAATAATACGTTTATTCTCACCATAATCATACAATTTCTATCTATTCACAACATCTTAAATCTAGGACACTAATTATGACCACATGTATGTAAACATTTATTCAAAAGCAAAACACTTCAATAGTATGATTATGGCAGGTTGATACCTATACTAGGATAAATCCTGAATCTTAGGTTACCAACCTTCCACCTCGAAAAACCTTTAACCTGTAAATTAAATCCCACCAAAAACATTCTGTAAAAAATCTAGCCAAGTCTCGATGGAGCTGCTTGATTATCTCTAAAAAGTAATGAAATCAAGACAAAGACGTGCCAAGTCTAAGGTTCCTTACTGCAATTAATTAATTATGGTTGATGTTGTGTGACTTGGCCGTTGAAGAGTACACAAGGATACAAAACTAGGTGCTTCATGACACCATTGCACCAATCTGTCGCCAGAACCGCTACCCATTGACGGTACAAATTTGCCACTTGGAAAACGGTGATTCAATAGCCCATCGATTGTAGGCTTGATAAAGCCACTAACGTATAAAGAATGTTCAACGGCCAAGTCACACAACATTAACCATAATAATTAATTAATTGCAGTAAGGAACCTTAGACTTGGCACGTCTTTGTCTTGATTTCATTACTTTTTAGAGATAATCAAGCAGCTCCATCGAGACTTGGCTAGATTTTTTACAGAATGTTTTTGGTGGGATTTTACTTCTTTTTGTAGAAACTTGAAAGGAATATTAGACGACCCATTGGGTGTAATGGTTTAAACGTCGGCTACTACACCAAGGGTTCGGGTTCGATCCCCGGGCAGTACCTACAAATATTTGTGTGCACCAACATGTCTGTTTGTATTGGTCTAGCGCGCTCGACTTGGCGGGGGCACTACCGTGCCCCCGATTTTTGACATCGGATGAAGCGGCCCACCATGTTAAATATATATTGTTTAAAGGCGGTATGTCAATCTCTTATAGTTTGGCTGGGCTCTTTTGTTATCTAAGCAGGGTCACCAGGTACTCCAGATCTTCGGTTATCCAAGTTATTATAGTTTTCCCTTTATGTAACCATTAAACCCTGACTCTATACCAAATTTCAGCTCTGTGAGTTAATGGGAAGTACTAGTTCTATTTTGATGATTTTGTTATCTAAGCAGGGTCACCAGGTACTCCAGATCTTCGATTTTCGAAGTTTTCATAGTTTTCCCTTTATGTAGCCATTAAACCCTAACTCTGTACCGAATTTCAGCTTTCTGAGTTAATGGGAAGTACTAGTTCTATTTTGATGATCATGAGTGAGTGAGTGAGTGAGTGTCTGTCGAAAATGCGAAACTTTGCTTTCGCTTAGCGTCGGAACTAAATGACCTACAGACTTGAAATTTTGGATTTAAAGTAAGTTATTATATCTTACTAGATGACGAAAATTTCAGCGCTCTGGTATTATCCAAAGGTTCTCAAATCGGGGCCTGAAAATGCGGCGAAATGGATCCTGTAAAGGATGGTACGGCACGTGTTGCTTCGCGCTCGACTGGCGGGGCACTGCCGTGCCCCCAGATTCCACTTTGCACTATTAAGAGATGTGTACTGTCCAGAAAAGTTAGCTGTCAAACCACATTTCCCTATGATGGAGCTTGTATTCTTTAGAGATAAATAGTCATTATTATACCAAAACTTCGTAAAATAGGATGGGGGAGAGTGATTATATTTCGAATGATCTTATTTATATAATACTGATCGAATTTTACTTGGGAGTTCATTGATCATGTAATATACCACGATGTTGATGATTTAATTAAGCTTTCAAAGTGACAGAGTATATTTATTATATATATATATATATATTCTGAGAACTCTTTTGATGTAGCGGTTGAGACGTCGACTGCTACACCAAGGATTTCGGGTTCGATCCCCGGGCAGTACAAACATTTGTGTGCATGAACATGTCTGTTTGTGATGGTCTAGGTGTTTTCTATCTATACTATATATGTATTGACAAAAAACAAATGTATATAAGTATTTATCCGTTGTTTAGTACCTATAATACAGGCTTCACGTTTAACTTGGAGCTAGATGGCGCTGTGCGAATGTCTGTGTCTGTGTGTTTCTATGGGATAGGGGCAGTCTAACAAATAAATATGGAAATTATTGTTACTGACAAATAGTCCGTATACCAAAAAATATTAAGTACCAATTTTGAGCTAAAACTTGCGAAATGCTGCATACAATCCTTCACCTTCTATACAAGGGAAATAGGCGGTTAGCAAGAGACAATAGTAGCTTATATCACTCACTATTCCTTTAATTATATCTACTCTGGTATTGAACTAAAAACTTGGATCCTTCCCAAGGTCAGGCGGTATTTCACCAGGACAGCTTCTATCATTATATAAAGCCCAAATCCGGTCTTGTATGGAATACTGCTGGATGGATCAGCCAAATACCAACTGACTGCTATGGACTCGATTGAGAGGCGAGCTGAGCGGCTCATTGACGACCCTACTTTGACTGACGCTTAGCTGCAAAGCCTCGAGCATCGTCGTAGATTTGCACGGCTGTCGGTTTTTTACAGGTTACATTTCGGTGAGTGTGCGATAGAATTACACGAGTTAATTTCACCAGCCCTTTTTTACCATCGGGATACAAGACGCAAGATTCCATCCTTACGTGGTTGACATTCCATATATCCGCAAAGCGTGCTATGGTGCTTGGTTCCTAATGTGCACCGCAAAGGAATGGAACTCTTTGCCTCCTCATGTGTTCCCCGATCATTACAACCTGGCCGTCTTCAAGGCAAGAAAGAATAGGCTGTTTCTAGGCAGGCATGATCCGTCCTAGTCCGCATCATCACTTACCATCAGGTGAGATGTCGGTTAAATATCTGCCTATAGATGAAAAAGAAAAAAACATTGCATTATTTTTCCAAAGCAAAGGTAACAGACACTCCAATTTAATTTATATGTAATTGAAGACAGATACTCATAAGTATGTATTCACCAAAATATTTTCGACACTTTACCATTGAATGTTTCTTACGATTAACGTAATACAGGTGTTTGTTCATATGTTACCGTAGAGCCTAGATCACTACATATTTTCACCTATACTTATATAAACCCCTACAAAGTCAAATCAGTCTTAGTAACAGACAGTAACTTAAAGAAAAACCTGTACAATCCTGTATTTTTAATTACAAAATGTTTAAACTTACATGTTTACTCGCTTTTGCATCACTTATTGCTTTGAGCATTTGTCAGGGTAAGTATTAACAATTATTCCATTGTTTATTTTTAAAATAAGCCCATAATAGCTTACCTGGAAGATAATTTACAATATTAAATTAAAACCTCTCATAGCCTACAGTGCTATGTCTATGACCTATTTATTTAATAACTTAACTATGTACGTGTTCAATAAGTCAATAGTCAAAAACTATTTAACCAAATTAGGTTTACAAAAGCACTTTTGAACTACAAAAAATATATAAATCATCATCATCATCATTACAGTCTAATTATGTCCACTGCTGAACGAAGGCCTCCCCTAATGATTTCCACGCGGACCGATCCCTAAAGGGAAGGGAAGATTTTGAGCAAGGGATATAAATATACAACAAATTTCATTTATGTGTCTGTACGTGTCTATTGTAAGATACTAGACTCCTAATTAACGAAAACAATTTACGTGTGGGTCCTGACACTAGCCGAGAGTTGCACTGCCACTGACTTTATGTACTGAAGAAATTGATTTTCATCCATAGCTAAACCGTAGTCCACTAGCCGGTCAGTGCGCAGCAACTGACTTTGTTCACTCATTCTTTGCGCTCGTAAACTAAAAGTGTGATATCAAACATTCATAATAAGAACTAACTGATCCCCGCGGTTTTACCCGCGGTATAAGATATATTCTACCGCAGTAAAACAAAACCTTAAATCGCTTGTTTAAGTCACGTCAAAGCGCGCATACCACGCGACTTAAGCCGCGCGCCGCGTGGTACAACGTTGGTTCATTTTCCAAAAACAAAGAATTTTTAAAAACAAAAGTAGCCTTTGAGTTTCCGTGTTGCATCAGCTATCTGCTAAAAAAGTTCCGTCCGAATCTGTCCAGCTATTTCAGAGATTACCCAGAACAAACAGACATACGATTTCTTTTACATACGAGTTTGTCCAGACGGACAGACAAAAAAAGTCAGTTTGGTGTATGCTCTGTATATAATTACATTCAAATGCATGAAGTAAAAAACGCGTATTTCAATATTACAAACAAACAATCCATTTTTATTTATATGTAATAGACTAGCTGTTCCCCGCGGTCGTACACGCGTTATAAATTATATTCCCCTCGCAGTTAAAGATTACCTCAAACATTGCTTTATTTTGCCAAATAAAAAGTGGGTCCTAAACGTTTTGTTAGGATATGATTTCTTATATTACTCTTTTGTCCTCGCCCCCTTTCTCTCTCTTCATCCTATTTCCCCTGCTGGTCATAGGTCTCCCTCATTTTGCGAGATATCCCGGTCCTACGCTTTCCTCATCCAGCCTCCACCAGCGACAATTCGCAAATCGTCAGTCCATCGGGCCGGAGGGCGTCCTACGCTACGCTTGCCACGACGCGGTCCACTCCAGAACTATTTACCCAGATAATATTTTACAATGAAATTTATTTTTTATAGATAAACGATGCGACCACAGACCATCGACCAGATGCCCTGAACCTGCCCTAACGTATGTACTTTTTTATGTTACGAAGTAGACATGCCAGATATCGTCTTGTGAAATAGGAGAGTTATGCACTTTTGTGTTTTGGGATAAGGGCACTGTAGCTAGTAAAATTACTAGGTATAAGAGACCTAACTTATCTGGGGGCACGGGAGTGCCCCCGCCAAGTCGAGCGCGAAGCAAACACTGCCGTACCATCCTTTACAGGATCCATTTCGCCGCATTTCCAGGCCCCGATTTGAGAACCTTTGGATAATACCAGAGCGCTGAAATTTTCGTCATCTAGTAAGATATAATAACTTACTTTAAATCCAAAATTTCAAGTCTGTAGGTCATTTAGTTCCGACGCTAAGCGAAAGCAAAGTTTCGCATTTTCGACAGACACTCACTCACTCAATCACTCATGATCATCAAAATAGAACTAGTACTTCCCATTAACTCAGAAAGCTGAAATTCGGTACAGAGTTAGGGTTTAATGGCTACATAAAGGGAAAACTATGAAAACTTCGAAAATCGAAGTTCTGGAGTACCTGGTGACCCTGCGTAGATAACAAAATCATCAAAATAGAATTAGTACTTTCCATTAACTCACAGAGCTGAAATTTGGTACAGAGTCAGGGTTTAATGGTTACATAAAGGGAAAACTATAATAACTTGGATAATCGAAGATCTGGAGTACCTGGTGACCCTGCTTAGATAACAAAAGAGCCCAGCCAAACTATAAGAGATTGACATACCGCCTTTAAACAATATATATTTAACATGGTGGGCCGCTTCATCCGATGTCAAAAATCGGGGGCACGGTAGTGCCCCCGCCAAGTCGAGCGCGCTAGACCAATACAAACAGACATGTTGGTGCACACAAATATTTGTAGGTGCTGCCCGGGGATCGAACCCGGAACCCTTGGTGTAGTAGCCGATGTTTCAACCATTACACCCAATGGGTCGTCTAATATTCCTTTCAAGTTTCTACAAAAAGAAGTAAAATCCCACCAAAAACATTCTGTAAAAAATCTAGCCAAGTCTCGATGGAGCTGCTTGATTATCTCTAAAAAGTAATGAAATCAAAACAAAGACGTGCCAAGTCTAAGGTTCCTTACAGCAATTAATTAATTATTATGGTTGATGTTGTGTGACTTGGCCGTTGAAGAGTACACAAGGATACAAAACTAGGTGCTTCATGACACCATTGCACCAATCTGTCGCCAGAACCGCTACCCATTGACGGTACAAATTTGCCACTTGGAAAACGGTGATTCAATAGCCCATCGATTGTAGGCTTGATAAAGCCACTAACGTATAAAGAATGTTCAACGGCCAAGTCACACAACATTAACCATAATAATTAATTAGTTGCAGTAAGGAACCTTAGACTTGGCACGTCTTTGTTTTGATTTCATTACTTTTTAGAGATAATCAAGCAGCTCCATCGAGACTTGGCTAGATTTTTTACAGAATGTTTTTGGTGGGACTCTATTATACCTTATCTGTAGTCTCGGGAGACGGGCGCAGTGCGGTATTGACGGGGAATAATTACTGTCTATCAATTGTTCAAGAGCGTCGGTGGCTCAATGGTGTGGACTGTCGCCTTCGTACCGAGAGGGCTGAGGTTCAAATCCCGACACGTACCAATGTGTTTTCGAATTCTCGAAAATATATGTACGTTATCCGACGCTCTTACGGTGAAGGAAAACATCGTGAGTCACACAACAACAATCCGCACTGGGCCCGCGTGGACGACTAAGGCCTAATCACCCTCGCCTAGTGCCTAGTGCCCCTCGGTGGGGACATTGTTCGATTCCCTCAATGCCGCTCTGTCATTGTTATGCGTGTCACTTACCATCAGGTGAGCGACCTGACCGTCCTGTACAATTATAATATAAATAATCTATCTCATTCAGCTCACGTGTCAGTACGTCAAAGGTGCCGAAAACCAAGCTGTATGTGCAAAGCCTGAGCGGTTAAGTTAGAATTCATAATCTAATAAATTTTATTTGCGTCTTTTTACAGTTTCGCCTATAATGAGAATTTCACATGCGACCCAGTACTAGACTGCGCCGAAAATGCATTCAAGACTTTTCAAGAATGTTCCGATGCTTGTTTGTAGGATAAATGCAGAATAAAATATTGCTGTGTTTTATTAATTGAACATGTATTTTGTCATTCACCTGACCATCTTTATATATTATTATTATTATCATATATTTTATACATTATTATTTGTGAATATTATATAGGCTTCTTTGCATGCTGTTACAAAAATAAATAAAAAGTGCCTAGGTTTAAAATAAAAGACTGGAAGTTTGCAATAAAATTTAATCAATTCATCTATACACACACTCAATAATGTATGGCGCAACTCATATGGACTAAACTGAAGTGTCTAGCATGAATTATTAAATCATTTAATATTAAACAAAGAATCATTTCGACCGACGACTTGCGAAAGGTCGCTGGTGGAGGCTGGATGAGGAAAGCGGAGGACCGGGATATCTGGCGCAAAATGGGGGAGACCTATGTCCAGCAGTGGACTGCGATAGGTTGAATAGGAAAGAATTATTCCATTTAAGGAAATATTCTTTGTTTAAGATATAAACAATGAAACATGTCGCTTGGATACAGCTTAGACAAGAATAGTCAGGTACAGCAAGTAATTCTAAAGGAATGCCTACACCTGAACAAATTCACAAATTTGAACATACTTGGCAAACATATTAATTATGATGTCATCATACGTTTTCTTATCATGCTAAGTTCCTTGTATTTATTTTGGTGAATAATATCTAACATATAGGTTACATAACGTTTATAAAAACCTAAAAGTATAGTACGTCGTTGGCGCAATGGTATGGACTATTGCCTTCCGATCGGCAGGGCGCAGGTTCAAATGCCGCCACGTACCAATGTGTTCAAAATTATATGAACGAGTACGTTATCCGACGCTCTTACGGTGAAGGGAAACTTCATGAAGAAACCTGCGCACGCCTGCCAGGATATTAAAATGTTGTACGTGAAATCGGCCAAACGGCACTGGGCCTGCGTGGATGATTTAAGCCTATACACCCTTTACGGGTAGGCTCGTGCCCCTCGGTGAGGACATTTACTGAGCTGATGGTGATGTATAGTGCATTACCGAATTTACCTTAGCGGTTTAGGTCTAGTCTTTTCCATATATTTTTGAACAAAAAAGTAGTTTACAAAAGTATGTGAGGTTGAGAACATAAGGAATTACTCCTAATGTATAACGGCAACCAAATTAATCTGGGGGCACGGCAGTGCCCCCGCCAAGTTGAGCGCGAAGCAAACACTGCCGTACCATCCTTTATAGGATCCATTTCGCCGCATTTTCAGGCCCCGATTTGAGAACCTTTGGATAATACCAGAGCGCTGAAATTTTCGTCATCTAGTAAGATATAATAACTTACTTTAAATCCAAAATTTAAGTCTGTAGGTCATTTAGTTCCGACGTTAAGCGAAAGCAAAGTTTCGCATTTTCGACAGACACTCACTCACTCACTCACTCATGATCATCAAAATAGAACTAGCACTTCTCATTAACTCAGAAAGCTGAAATTCGGTACAGAGTTAGGGTTTAATGGCTACATAAAGGGAAAACTATGAAAACTTCGAAAATCCAAGATCTGGAGTACCTGGTGACCCTGCTTAGATAACAAAATCATCAAAATAGAACTAGTACTTCCCATTAACTCACAGAGCTGAAATTTGGTACAGAGTCAGGGTTTAATGGTTACATAAAGGGAAAACTATAATAACTTGGATAATCGAAGATCTGGAGTACCTGGTGACCCTGCTTAGATATCAAAAGAGCCCAGCCAAACTATAAGAGATTGACATACCGCCTTTAAACAATATATATTTAACATGGTGGGCCGCTTCATCCGATGTCAAAAATCGGGGGGCACGGTAGTGCCCCCGCAAGTCGAGCGCGCTAGACCAATACAAACAAACATGTTGGTGCACACAAATATTTGTAGGTACTGCCCGGGGATCGAAACCGGAACCCTTGGTGTAGTAGCCGACGTTTCAACCATTACACCCAATGGGTCGTCTAATATTCCTTTCAAGTTTCTACAAAAAGAAGTAAAATCCCACCAAAACATTCTGTAAAAAATCTAGCCAAGTCTCGATGGAGCTGCTTGATTATCTCTAAAAAGTAATGAAATCAAAACAAAGACGTGCCAAGTCTAAGGTTCCTTACTGCAACTAATTAATTATTATGGTTAATGTTGTGTGACTTGGCCGTTGAACATTCTTTATACGTTAGTGGCTTTATCAAGCCTACAATCGATGGGCTATTGAATCACCGTTTTCCAAGTGGCAAATTTGTACCGTCAATGGGTAGCGGTTCTGGCGACAGATTGGTGCAATGGTGTCATGAAGCACCTAGTTTTGTATCCTTGTGTACTCTTCAACGGCCAAGTCACACAACATCAACCATAATAATTAATTAATTGCTGTAAGGAACCTTAGACTTGGCACGTCTTTGTTTTGATTTCATTACTTTTTAGAGATAATCAAGCAGCTCCATCGAGACTTGGCTAGATTTTTTACAGAATGTTTTTGGTAGGATATTACTTGCCGTAAAGGTAAATGTCCAAAAACTCATAATTCGAAATAACTAGGTGGTACACTCGATACTGAGTCGTCAATAATTTTAACAAAATACCGACTTCACACTAGAAAGTCAAAATTTTTTTTTTGCTGGAAACAAATGGACAAATAATTATTTCATAATTTTGAAGTCTGTACCAAGTAAACCAAGATCATACTAAGTGGTAGATTTGGTACTGAGTCGTCTAGGTAGGTACCACCGCAGTGCCAGATATAGTCCCGTGAAACAGGTGTTTCGAGATGAGGGCACTGTAGCTAGTAAAATTACCGGGTATAAGAGACCTAACATCTGCTGTCTCTGGTGTCAGGCGCGGTGCGGCATTGACAGAAATAATAACTGTCTATCAGTTATTGGCTTCCCTCAATACCGCTCGGTCATGGTCAGGCGCGTCACTTATCATCAGGTGAGCGTCTTGACCGTCGTGTAACATATTGATTACACTAACATAAAAAAAAAACTGTATTTTAATGAATCTTGTAAAGTAGTATCGGAGCGATGACATGTTTACTCGTATCTAATTTTTCGTCGAAATTGTGCCATGTCGATGTTCTATGTAGTCTGAGTTATATTTTGTCGTATAAAAGTTGGTACTATTAGCATTGCCAATATAATTTATGTTGTTTTTTATAAGAGCCAGCAAAATCATCATAGTATTTTTTTTAACTTCTTATACTATTGGCTACAGAGTATTCTCATTACTTAGTCAAATTAAAATATTTGTTTTTGTGACTGGAACACTATGATATTTACAAGGCTTATATACTCTCTAGGTTCAATGGTTTTCTCCTTTTATTAATACATAAGTCATTATAGATCAAATATAACAAAAACAAAATCACTGTGAAAGTGGCGAAAGTTAATCAAAAGATAAACATGCGCCTCCCGAGCGCAACGCATCGCTGTAACAGCAAATCTGAGATAGTTACGGAACAAGAGCTGTCGTCTCTCGATAGTGTTGACTGAGGATGAAAGGCGTGGAAACACAAGCTTGTACCGCATTTGGTAACAAAATGGCAGCGAAAAATTTATTTCGCGGGCGCCTTTCAGACGCACGTTATCTTTCTAGGGGCAGGGGATGAATAGTAAAACGCTCCTGTTTAATTTTCGATTTCTTAAATTCTTGCTAAAGTGATTGAAAAAGAATAAAATCTTTATTCAAATAAATATGTTACAGATACTTTTTAATCATCATCAGCTCATTAAACGTCCCCACCAAGGGGCACGAGCCTACCCGTATAGGGTGCTTAGGCCTTAGTCGTCCACGCAGGCCCGGTGCGGATTGGACGACTTCACACACAACCTTTGAATCTCTTCGCAGGTGTGCCTGAAGGTTTCCTCACGATGTTTTCCTTCACCGTAAGAGCGTCGGATAACGTACATATAATTTCGAAAATTCGAGAACACATTGGTACGTGGCGGGATTTGAACCTCAGCTCTCCCGGTAGGAGGGCGACAGTCCACACCATTGAGCCACCGACGCTCTACTTTTTTCTACTTTTTAATCGTCAATTGTTATTATAATTATATTTTGTATGACTCTACCACCGATTCGGAATAAGTAGGATCGTGGAGAAGAGTGGTTTAATGTTATAAATGGCTCGAATGGCTCTTTTTTAAAGTACAAATATAGTATAACAATCAGTAGCTGAGCTCCACAACAAAAGACTAAGAAAATAGCTCAAATAAACCAATCTTGCTGTATACATTGTATATATCTGGGAATAGCCTTATTTTTGTATTCATATTCATTTATTTCATGCATTATGCGGTTTACAACATAGGTATTAAGTATACACATTAACCCTGCAAGGGCACAGCAATAAAGTTACATTAATTGTTCTTAGAAGCTTATTCTAATGAGATTATCACATAGGTATGTAGAACAAATTATAGTATAAGTGTAACTGCATACACTGCTGAAATAAGTATGCCAAAGCTTAAATATGAGCTTCTCACTGAAGTTTTTAGTAATTCAGCCTACAATTATCCTACACAATCTGTAAAAATAGTCCATTGTAACTGTCGCTTTAAGGTCGTCCCGTGTAATTGGAACTCACGACCCCTGTATGACGCATCACAGTGATATAAAATCACTTAGACCATATAGGCAGTGAAAGTTACATGCTTCAATAATTAATGTAGGAAATATAAAGAAATAAAATGTTTCATATCATAATTATTTTAATGAACATTACATAGTCATTATTTAAATAAGACCAATCAGCATGCATATTGCTTATTATGTCAATAGATAATGCATAACCACCGCTATTTCTTATTAATATTACAATATCAAATCTTTTATGTAAGCTTGGTTTTTGCAATGGACAAGAAATTTTCCAAGAATCAATAAATAACAGTACATAACTATTTTGCATAAACCAATAAGCATTCTTCTTGCACGAGCCTTCGTTGCAGGTTCACTTCTTACGGTAGGTAATGATAAACTCACACAATTTTAATACTAGGAATAGAAACAAACTTGCTGTTCAGACTTGAGACTACATAAAGTAGGTAAATCTTTTATAGGAAGATGTATAAAGTTTTTCAATAAGGTACCGCTAAATATTGTTGAGTTACCTTTACACATGTTTAAAGCTAGAATGAAAAAACACCTTTCTAAAAAAGGGTACTACTTTTTATCACATAAATATTCGTCAATAGTGACGAATATTTATCTGATAAAAATCCGTGGTCTTAAACTGCTCAGCTATTTCAGTGTTTATGATATATTGTTACATTAAGGAAAATGAAAATGTTTTTAAAAAAGGCTACACTGTTGAGTTTTCTTGAGTGCTTCTTTCTCAACAGGCCAAACCACTAAAGCGCTTTTTTTTTCAAAGCATAGCAAAGCATTAAAACTCATATTTTTAGTTTAGTATTTTAATAGTTTTTATTATTTTTGTATATTTTTTGACGTCCATAAGTGCTTTTTGTAAGCCTAATTTGAAATAAATGTTTTTGACTTTGACTTTGACTCATAATGTGTAAGTTAAAATTAACTAATATCCGCTACGACTCCGCCACCCACATGCCGTGGGCCCGCCTTGCCCAATATTTAGTTGAATATTATGATTTTTTCAAGTCAACTTTTTTATTGTAATATGTACTATTGATCAATCACAAAGTGTTCACATGATTTTTAGGGTTAATAATATTTGATTTTTGTATTAATAGATTGGCCCCTTATTTGGAGGATGTACTTTGTATCACGAGTAAGTTCTTATTAAAAGTAAAGCCAATTAATAATATGCAGTCTTGTAACACGCAGATGATAATTTGAGAGAAATTGTCGTTAAAGTCCAAATAATCATTACACAACGCATTTACACCAAAGAACATGAAAAGACGTAGTAACATACTTAGACTGAACGTTTGAGAAATTTGCACGTCTGTTATTAAACAAAGCTATCTATTTTATTGTCTCGCATGTCACGTTTTTCTTAGAACCAAAACGTAAACTTTTTAAAAAATATTTAACTTTTTTACAGGTTGCCTGAGGAACCACTTCAGCAACTATATTCGGAGCATTGATAAGTTTAAGAATGTTAAAATCAAATAATATTGACTTGACATCCAAGAGTGCAATATTCTTCTCAAAATTATGCCACATTGCATACATCAGCGGTTTCCCAAACCTTTGGATTACTGATCTTAATTTCCCTGAAAAATTCCAAAAGTATCAATATTACATTTTTAGAACGATAGACGTCATACTTTATTTATTCATTGTCTCGCAGTGGACAGCGACTTTAACACAGCACAATTTAAGCCAGAAACAAATTTCAGACAATCTTTTATTCAGCTACGCCCAGCCTTCATTGTTAGCATATAGATTAGTATTGAACTACCACCAAGCCAAAATCAAAGAAGTATTCTTTATCGTTGTTGTGAAATTAAAGGATCTGGATACCGATAAGGAATTAGAGGCAAAATTTATAAAGAAAACCACAACACTTTCATTAATGTTGTTGAGTATGGGCGCCAGTTCTCTAATATTCTTTGGTTTTCAAGGAATTTTAACAAAAGGTAAATTCTGCTTATCTTCGTATTAAAGTTAAAATTAGTAGACATTGTAGCTCCGTAAAAAAATCCTTAGAAATATGAATACAATATTATAAATGTCAGAATTAAAAAAGGGGATCTTTTGTTTTGCAGTGGTCATCGTTTGACGCTCTTTTCAACCTAACGCAGTCCACTGCTTGACATAGGCATGTTCCATTTTACACCAGATATCCTGCTCCTTCGTGTTCCTCATCCCTTCATCGGTCCATCGAACCGTTATACCTCTTACGCTATGCTTGCCAAGACTCGGTCTCTACTCCAAAACTCGTATGCTCTAATAAACGTCCCGGTTCTGTGACATATGTGACTACCCCACTGCCATTCAATTTGCTGATCCGCCGAGCTTTGCTGGTAACTTTAGTTCCCTTTCGAGTAACATCATTTAATTTTCTTATTTCATCCCTGAGAGAAAGCCCGTACATAGTTCGCTCCATTGCCAGTCGAGTGACGTTTGACCAATTTATTTGTTAAACCAAAAGACTCACAAAGAGATGGAATTTTTAACTGTTGGTCGTAGATGGTCTTGACAGCTTCACTGATCAAGATACCAACCTTCAACACATTAGCGTGATACTGAACCCATTTATGACTGAACTTACTAACCTGTGCATGTATATCACTATGATCACGTGACTTATACTTTTAGGCGCAAAATTTGTCACAGTCATCACTGTTTGGCCCGACGTGAATGACACAAGGACGGTAGCATACATCGGTAGGATCGTCATATACATATTGTGGTGGCTGGTAATAATGAACGTGACGGCGTCCTACAATGCTGTACTAACACTGATGTTGACCCTTGAATACCAATTCAAGTACCTTGGGACATACTTTCGCAACTTAGAACTCATATTTGAAGAAGACATGTGCCAGAAGGAGAAAGAGATGAAGTACTTGGAACGTGTTAAATTAGGAATAAAACTGCATTCTGTTATTCTCAGGTAATGTATCCAAACAAGTCTAATTCCATATTGAGCATAAAGATATTTTACCATCAGTCCGTATGTTGGCTTTTAATTATTATGACGACACAACTGAGCGTCTTCAATCCTGTGAATTCTCTCTCTACTAGATATCCCAGACCCCCACTTTGCTCATCCAGTCTCCGCCAGCGGTCACCCGCAAGTCGTTGGTCAGTCGGACCGGAGGGTGTCCTACACTATGCTTGCCAAGACGCGGTCTTCACTCCAGAACTCGTCTGCTCCTACAGCCATCGGTTCTGCGACATAGTCGACCGGCCCACAGCCACTTTAATGTGTTGATCCAGCGAGCTATGTGGGTAAATTTAAATTTTCTTGCGGATAACATCGTTGCTAATTTTGCTCCTAAAAGAGGGGGGATCTCGCATAGCTCACTTCGATGACTTTAATCTTGTAAACTACTGCGTTTATTAGTATGGGTAGGAAGCATTGCTCAAAGACGTGAGGACGTGACGTAATTTGCCGAATGCCACCCAGCCCAACTGATTCTTTCTACTAGCTTCAATGATATGAAAAGTATAGATTTGTGATATGCTCACAAAACAATCGAAAAAAGTGTTCCGAATGCAGTAGCATAACATGATTAAAAATTGGCCAAGCGCGTGTCGGCCTCGCCCGTGGAAAGTTCTCAGCAGCCAGTAACATTACATGAAGTAATTTTTATTTACTTAGGCACCTATTACAGCTTTAAAAAAAAATTAAAAACTACACACCAGAAATCGTTCCAATTAAATTTCGTTTTTAGATTTTATGGAAATGTACATCATATTGGGTAGCATTATTATTTCATATTCTTTTTTTTTTCTCTTTGGTTCCACTGCATAACAGCGCCTTGACAAAACTGTCTTGGCATTAGCTGAGTGGCCACCATTTTGCTAGCATTATAATTATTTTTAATATTAAGGAATAACATGTTACAATTTAATTGCGCCAAATAAAAATTTTTCTTTCTTTCATATATATTTTTTTCTTTTATCAACACCATAGTTTAGAAATTAGAGGAGGGGGACCCAAATTTTTCAACTTTGGAAGTGTCTCTCGCGCAAACTATTAAATTTATAAAAAAAAGATATTAGAAACCGCGATATTAATTTTCTAGCTCTACACATTGATACCCTACACGGGGGATGGGGGGGCTCGGGGCTGGGTAAGTAATGGTATGGTACGAATGAAAAAAATATTTTTGAGTTTCATTTCAATGTATGGGGAACCCAAATTTTTTTTCAAGTTTCTTGTTCATTTACAAAGTTTGAATGCGTAGTGCTTATAGTTTCGGAGAAAATACGGACGGACAGATAGACAGACAAACAGACATGACGAATCTATAAGGGTTCCGTTTTTTGCCATTTGGCTACGGAACCCTAAAAAGCTGTAATAACATTTGTTTGTATATGACGTTTGACGACCCATTTGATGTAACGGTTGGGACATCGGCTTATACACCAAGGCTTTAGGGTTCGATCCCCAGGCAGTACAAGCATTTGCGTGGATGAACATGTATTTTTGTATTTGTATGTGGTTTCTATGTATAATATTGAATTGAACTTTCGAAATTATATATATAAATCTCGCAATAAGCTTTTATAACATATCATCATTATCATCTCATTAAACGTCCCCACCGAGGGCTACTAGCCTACTCGTATCCTAAGTCGTCCACGCAGGCCCGGTGCGGATTGGCCGACTTCACGCAACACCTTCGAATCTTTTCGCCGGCGTGCGCAGTTTTCCTCATGATGATAACCTTCATCGTAAGAGCATCGGATAGACGTTCATATAATTACGAAAATTCGTAATCACATTGGTACGTGGCGGGATTTGAACATGCACCCTCCCGGTAGGAAGGCAACAGTCCACATCATTGAGCCACTGATGCTCTTTACAAAAAATAAATTGTGTCAAATGTGTTAATTTTTAATTGTCGTTTGAAAAAGTTAATTTTACTTTTTAGCGCATGAACCAAATACCCCGAGTCCAGGTTTATCGTGTCATCCCCCTCTCTCCGAACTTCCGGCAACCCTAGTATACTCCAATTTATCCGACTAAACACTTTTCCTAGTCATAAAGGTGATGGTCCAGCCGTAACAAGCTTCCATTATATAACGTTTGTATGTCATCAGAGCATAGTTCGGTTTTACTAGGGTTTCTTGCAAGTAGATGAGGTCGGCTTGGGGCAGTGAACTGGTGACGTATGTCGTAGAACCGACGGCCGTTGGAGCTGACGAGTTCTAGAGTGGAGACCGTATCTTGGCAAGTGTAGCGTAGGACATACGCGATGACTTGCGAAAGGTCGTGGTGGAGGATGGATGAGACAAGCGGAGAGACAAAATGGGGGAGACCTATGGTCAGCAGTGGACTGCGATAGGTTGAAGGGAGAGAGAGATCGGCTTGTTAGCTTAAACTTTTAGTATTTTTAATTGTTATGAGAATTTATTTATTTATAAAAAATATTTAGAAGAACCGAAGGGCTTCTCAGCGGCGTTTTAACTCCCCGTTCGAGTCAGGACTAATTAAGTGTCTTGGAACTCTTCATTGATACTCGTGCGTACGAACACACATGGAATACAAAGTTAGACACGCATATTAAAATAGACCTAGTAAGTAAATTATTTTATGGTTTGATTAAATTGCAGGTGCGCCCAACTGATTCAAGACTCTTGTAGCAATGTATATGGTATCCATATCTTATTGAACATATCTGTGCTGGTTTCGGTCATGTTCCAAATGATTGTAAGTATCACAATTGGACTGAAATGAAGTATTTTGTCACCGGAAAATAACAGAACCGAAAATTTATTAATTTCCCAGGAAATTCATAATCTTTCGTAAGATTGTACTCATTCGCACTGTCCACATAGACTAATCGTAGAGCAGTGTATCATTTGTCCGCATTTTGAAGAAGTCAATAATTAAAGCTTCACTGAGATTAGTCAAAACTTATAGAATCTTGCGAATGGATATTCGTTAAATAATAAATTTACCACGAGACGATTTAAATTAATACATTTGACGACCCCAACTAGTGTAGTGGTCGAGACATCGGCTACTACACCAAGGGTGCCGGGTTCGATTCCCGGGAAGTACAAACATTAGTTGCATGATCATGTCTGTTTGTTTTGGTCTGGGTGTTTTCTACGTAAACTATGTATGTATTTACAAAAAATATAAAAGTATGTATGTATCAGTTATTAAGTACCCGTAATACAAGCTCCACGCTTAACTTGGGCCTAGATGGCGTTGTGTGAATGTCAGTGCATGTTTATTTATTTATTACTCTTGCAGTACACCGGTCGTAGCCTGGACGGTCTGTTCTCGACCGTGGCTACCGGCTCGGCGATGCTGCTCAGCACGGGATACTTCATGTGGTGCGCTGGTGATGTCACAGTTGAGGTACGCAAACTATAATCATGAGCCTTTAGCGGCCCACTGCAGGGCAAAGGCTTTCCTGCACAGCATAGCTATTGGCAGACTGGGCTGTAACCACAGATTTCCCAATACAGGAGATGGGGCAAGCCGCGTTTAGTGCGACAAATGTAAGCTCAAGGAGCATACACTGGCTGCCAGTTTACGCTCTGTGAGAAGAGTCAAGACGCACGAATATTAGAAGAAATTACCGTTTTTTTCCAAAATGCCATCCTGTTTAATTGTAACAGGCCATCATCGCAATGAATCAGTAAATTTACCAAGAAATATAATAACTTTTCACAGGTAAGAACCGGAAAGAAATTGCGACTCTGGGACTCCATATAAACTTGGCGGCTTGTCCAGTCTAATTGTATATTCGGATGTCTGTGGCTGTAACCAACCACGCGGTCCCAATGCGGATTCGTGGTATTAACGACTACCACCCTAAACTTGTAGCCAGGACCGACTACTTAACGTGTCCTACGAAGCATGGAATCTGTCAATTCGGACAGTCATGTGATTCAACCTGCAATGTTCTAACGAAGCTAGAGGAAATATTGCTCTAAATGACGTTTTCCCACGGGATTCGAACCCATGACCTCCAGGTCACGCAAACGAACGCTGTTTCAGTTTATTCAGTTTAGGCCTGAGGAAGGCACTTATGAATGTCAAATGAAGCTACCACCGGTTCGGAATACACCTTAAACTGAGAGGAATCCGGCAAGAAACTCAGTAAGGGCTCCTTTTTTTTCAAATTATGCATTAATTACATTAATTAAATAAATTTTAAATATTTTCCATGTCAATACAATGATAAAATTAATTATTAATAGGAAGCAAGAATACGTGGTTTTGATTGCAAACATAGTCATTAGTAATATGTCAAGTAGGATGTATGTAGTATGGGTTGCAGTATGTGTATGTAATTCATGCGTGAACAATGGAAGTCTAGTCCCAGGTGGTGCTATCAGTTAAGTATTGGTCCACTTTGTAATATCATTTTCCCAAAAGTTTGTCTTTAATATAACCCTTAAATTGTATATCTGATAATTTTGTTATGTGTTCGGGTATCTTATTATAAAACCTTACTGCGTTTGCGATGAAGGATTTGTTGGTTTTTTCTAATTTACAAATAGGTAGAACAAGTTTAATTTTGTGTCTTGTATTTAAATTATGCGTGTCACATGTTTGCTCATACTTATGGAGATTACGCCTAATGTACATAATATTCTCAAGTATATAAACGGATGGAAGAGTGACAATATTTATTTCTTTGAATAATTCTTTTAAGGGATCAGTTAGTTTTAAATTATAAATGGCCCTTACTGCCCGTTTTTGTAATATAAATATAAATACTGTGCCACTAGATCACGGAGACGTTCGATCTACACTACTACATAAAAATAAAGAAAGAAAGAAAATCATTTATTGACCGTATAAATAACAAATTACACACCAAATGCAGCAGGTAACATAAACATCACTGGTTGTAAGACAGGGATGTAAGTGATACAACACCACGTCGGGCAAGCCTCTGATAGTTTTCGGGGAAAACAACTTTACTAGGTGGTAGACTCGATACTGAATCGTCTGGGTAGGTACCACCACAGTGACTGATATTATCCCGTGAAACACGAGTGTTATGCACTTTTGTGTTTCGCGATGAGGGCACTGTTGCTAGTGAAATGACCGGGTATAAGAGACCTAACATCTGTTGTCTCGGGTGACGGGTGCAGTGCGACATTGATGGACGATAATAACTGTCTATCAGTTGTTGGTCTCTTTAATGCCGCTCTGTCATGGTCTGGCGTATCACTTATCATCAGGTGAGCGTTCAGACCGTCCTGTACACTTATAACAATAAAAAAAAAGGTCGCGGGGACGTTCACACTGCTGATGATTGATTGTTTTGACGACCCGTTTGGTGTAACCACAGACATCGGAGTGTATTGGGAAATCTATGGGTGTAACGGTTGAGACGTTGACTACTACACCAAGGGCTTCGGGCTCGTTCTTCGGGCAGTACAAACATTTGTGTGCATGAACATGGTCTGTTTGCATTGGTCTGGGTGTTTTCTATATATAATATGTATGTATTTACAAAAAAAAATATATAAGTATGTTTGTCAATTGTTTAGTACCCTAACTACAAGCTTGCGCTTATTATAAGGCTCGATGGCCTGGTGAATGTCAGTGGATATTTATTTATTGAACAATGTGCGTCCGTAGATCATTGGTATTACTGAATTCCAATCTGAAAGGTGCAGGTACGAATCCCGTCATGTATCAATGTCTTTTCGAATTTTCATTATTATATATACGTTTATCCGACGCCAATCCAACGAATACTTTTCTGTCTTTTTGATTAACGCTGTACAAAATATTCACAGGCATCCTGCTTGGCAACCAATATGTACAGCTCGGGTTGGCAAAACTGCGGTGCAAACGCATCTCGCGTGCGTCAATTGTTAACCCTCGCAATGATGAAGGCGCAGGTAACTAAAAAATATATAAAGCAGTGCTTAAATTTAAATAATCGTTTTATCCTAATTACTAGGCGGTCGACTCAATTCTGAGATGTCAAGGTCCACCGCAGTGACATTATATCGTCCCGTGAAATGAAATTGATATTCACTTTTATGTTTTGGGATGAGGGTACTGTAGTTAGTAAAATTACCGGTATTAAGAGACCTAGCATCTTTTGTCTCGAGTGACACATGCAGTGCGGTGATCATCTCACAAAAAATAAAATAAAAACAGATGCAGAGATCGCACTTATTAAGCATATTTTTTATTGCCTGGGAGGACAATCATGATGCAATTGGAGTTTTTTGGCGATTTGTCTAAAGCTTTTGATTGCGTCGACCATGAAACACTTTTGTTAAAGTTGAGACATTACGGTGTATCAGAATGCTCATTGAGTCTTGTAGAATCTTACCTATCTGAAAGAGTTCAAAAAGTCTGTATTAATGGCACAAATTCGCATGGTGCCCTTTTGCGCATGAGAGTGCCCCAGGGTTCAATTTTAGGCCCTCTATTATTTCTAATATATATAAATGACCTCCCTCACTATTGTGAAAGTCTTTCGGATATAGTTCTATTTGCTGATGATACGTCATTGATTTTTAATGCTAACAGACGTAAGCAGACTTTTGACGATTTGACACAGAGCTCTATTTACATCGGTAAATAGAGCTCTGTGTCAAGTAATCCATTGGTTAACTGCTAAAAAAACTAAATGTATAAAATTCACTATGCCCAATGTAAGGCAGGTCGGGACCAACATAACTCTGAATAATGATAAAGTGGAACTTGTAAACTCCACTGCATTTCTTGGTATAACTTTAGATTCAAAGCTACAATGGGGCCCTTATATTGAATCACTGGCTTAACTTAACTCGGCAGCTTATGCTGTTAGGAACATAAGGCTCTTTACAGATGTAGAAACAGCAAGATTGGTTTATTTTAGTTATTTTCATAGTGCCATGTCGGATGGTCTACTGTTGTGGGGCTCAGCTGCCGACATCTGACTCTCTTAAGGAACTTTTTAAAGAAATAAATATAATGACTGGTAGCATCACAATGTATTTATGAAAATTTAATTTACGTCCGTAAATACTATCATAACTTAAAAAAAAATTGTGACTCACAATTTTAATTCTAGGATTAGAACAAATTTACTGTTCCAGACTTGAGACTACATAAAGTAGGTGAATCTTTTATAGGAAGATGTATAAAGTTTTTCAATAAGGTACCGCAAAATATTGTAAAGTTAATAATAATAAATAATAATAACAATAAATTATTTATTTTCAAGAATATGGTAATACATTTGATGTTTATATCAGTACAATCCCAACATATTCAGTCGAAAATTTGACGTGCAAAAGTTTTGTTAGTAAAATTAAAATGTACACAATTTTTTTTACAAGAAATCCGTAACAAAAGTAATAATTTTATGAACATTTTAGATATAAAATGTCCCAAAGAATTACATAAAAATATTTATTAAACTATTAATCTTTCAGTCATTAGAACAATTGAAAAGAAATGTTAAAATTGAATATTATTATATAAATTATTTTAAATCTTTAAAAAAATCGTCAATTGTATAGTACATTTTATTAAATAAATATTAAATAAAGCTCACGCCTTGTTCCCATAGGGGTACACAGAGATGATGGAACGCCACTTTGTGCGGTCCTGACATACTTCCCTAGTTTCATTCACATCCATCAATCTTTTCATACAAGCTCTTTTATTTCTTTTACTTGGGACCCCAGCCTTCTTAGGAACTTGACCAATTTGGTCAAGGTAAGTCCTTCTGGGTCCGTCCCTGCTCGTGTATCCTTCCACATTCGCACAATGCACCTGCTTTGCTATTCTTCTTTCACTCATGCGCTCCAAGTGTCCATACCATCCTAACATAGCTCTTTCTACTTTTGACACTACATCTACTTTCAGACCACACTTTTCTCTAATAACAGCATTCCTAATGCTATCACACAATTTCACACCACATATTTGCCTTAACGACCGCATCTCGACCGCATTTATTTTACTTTCGTGCTTCTTCTGCCATACCCAACATTCACTACCAAACGTCAACGTCAACCAGAACAGCATTATGTACAGCCATCCTTGCCTTTTTAGACACGGTTTGGCTGCACACAAGGCCGCTGATTGCTCCGTTAACCGAATTCCCTTTCATAACTCTTCGTTCAATGTCTTTATCATTTTATTAATAAGAAAATTATGAAAATTATGCTTAAATTTACTATAGCGTAATATTTTGAAAATGTCAGGAATTTGATTATTTATTTTTATGGCCATACAATTAACATTTCTTGAGTACAATGCCAGTCTTTGATCAGGGACACACAATTTGTTTCCTTGCCTACCTCTATAGTTTACTGTGGAGTTTTTCTTTGCAAACAATCCTGGATATTTATGTACAAAAATTCCGATTTCATAAATATATAAGCATGGTATTGGCAAGATATTTAGTAACTTAAACAAAGGCTTACAACTGTCAAGATAGTCTGCACCACAGATGCTTCTAATGCATTTTTTTTGGACACTCTTTGAATATATTTTTACACATGCTTAAAGCTAGAATAAAAAACCACCTTTCTAAAAAAGGGTACTATACTATTGACGAATATTTATGTGATGATATAATGAGTGTAAGGCCATGTTTACAAAAGGCTGTACTGTTGAGTTTTCTTGGGTGCTTCTTTCTCAAGAGGCCAAAGCACCGAAGCGCTTGTTTCCAAGTATCAAAATTCATTATTGTGCTTTACTTTGGTATTTTAAATGTATTTTTAATTGTTTTTTTTGTATTCTTTTTGACGTTCATAAGTGCTTTTTGTAAGCCTAATCTGATTAAATGAATTATGACTTTGACTTTGATGAAAATCATAACTGTCTAGCAGCTGTCGTTGGTCTCCTTCAATGCCGCTCTGTCATGGTCAGGCGTATCACTTACCGTCAGAAAGGATGCTCATCTTTCACTTTTTAATGTAAAAAAAGCGCCGCAAAGTATGGAGAATGGAAATGAAAATTACCAAATAGCACTAAGAATGAGAGAGAATAACACAATAACACCTGTTCAAAGCTTGCTTCTTATTAGAATATATGACTTAGGTTTTTTATGTCATAAGTGTTCAGGACGGCCAGGACGCACATCTGTTTGAAATGATACGCCTTTCCATCACAGAGTGGCATTGCATCACACCAACAACTGGGAAACAGTTTTTATACTCCGACTTCGTCAATGCTGACACCAGAGACAGTAGGTTTCTTATACACGGTTATATACCAGCTACATTGACCTCAACCCGAAACTCAAAAGACTCCTGATTCAGACGACTCGGTATCGAGTCAACCAACTAGTCAAGAAGATCCTATGTTACTATTACTGACTGTTGAAATTAAGGTTATTTTTTATCAAAGTTATTTATTCCAGGAACCATTCCAAATCACAATTCTGGGAATCTTTACTGTATCTTACCAGGCTTTTTTGTCAGTAAGTATTAAAATTCTATGGGCCAAGGGTGACTTCTTGTGTATGGGCTTTTGTATAATAAAAAAATTGCCTCAAGATTGATGAGTAGACTAGTTCAAACCATATATAAAAAGGGTTGTAATAAAAATGTTTGTCATTTCTGAGATAAATGGCCTTTCAACTCGACACAAGAGACTGGAGACACGTGTGTTTAGTTGGTTAAACTTAAAATTCAAATATCTAATTATTTTGTCATCTGGACACGAATTAGACCTTTGTTCAGCGACACTGAGGTATCTGATGGGGTTTGATTACGGTCTCGCAGAACTGCCATTCTTTTTATCATCATCAGCTCATTAAACATCCCCACCGAGGGGCACGAGCCTATCCGTTTAGGGTGATCAGGCCTTAGTCGTTCACGCGGGCCGAAAATTCGAAAACACATTGGTACGTGTCGGGATTCGAACCTCAGCCCTCCTGGTGCACCACTGAGCCACCGATGCCATTCTTCTATATATGAAAAAAATTGAAAGCTAAATAAAATAAATTGAGGATTCGACAGCGGATGCATGGCCTCCCACTCAAAGTGCACCTCACTACGGGTTGCTTTCCAAGTTTGTTCCTGTCCACCACCACCTTGAGTCTGTCCAGTTGAATCGGCTCATACTTAAGGAGACGCAAATACGCCCCCAGCTGATACGTCTCATTTAAGTTACCCAGGCTACACCATGAAGCACAAGTTCATTCGCAAAGCTGGCGTTTCTATATACGCGATGATTCTTGTTGTCGGCGTCTCCGTAACCTGAAGAATTCCAATTTTGCTTGCACCTGGTTGCTTGTAAACACTGACACCGAACAGGTTTTCTATGCTGAGGCCTACCGTTCGCAAGGCGGTGACAGAGAGACAACTCAGTCGTTAAAGGACCTAATTAAGACAACCAAGTTGGCTCAAAAAAGCTACCATTCCTTTCAAATCGTTCATTTGGGGGATTTTTATGCCCACCCATGAGCAGTGGTTGTTCCCGTATCAAAAGACGGACCATGCTGGTAGAGATATGTATAAATGTGCATTGGCTCTTAACCTTTCCCAGCTGGTTGACCAAGCGACGCGTGTTCTCGATGTTGAAAACCATTCGGCTAATTGTTTTACCATGTGCCAATCACGGGCCCAGCAGCGTTCGACTGGGGATCTCCTTGTGTATGCCACTCATTTATTGGGTGAAACCATCGAGAAGTGAAGCACTTGCAGTTTCACTAGACATTTCAAAGGCGTGTGACCGGGTTTGGCACGCTGGCCTTCTTGCTAACCTTCCAGTCTACGGGGTCCCAGCTTAACTATGTACCTGGATATGTAATTTACTGAAGGAACGGTCAATCGAGTATTCATTGACGGCTGCTCGTCTGACTTAATGGCGGTTAATGCTGGTGTACTTCAGGGGTCTTTTCTCTCTGCAACATTGTTTCTAATTCATATTAACAATCTGCTCCAGTGCGGCATCTTAGGGTATGCAGACGACAGCACTGTTGTAGAAATATACTAATCCAGTGCAACACCGTCCAAAGCCAACATCAATGCTCAAAGAGAGGCGATGGTCCTTCGCACTTACCTAACCCTACAGGCCGTGGCCGATTGGGGCGATGCCAATTTAGTTAGGTTTAATGAGTCGAAGTCCAAGGCGTAAACAAAGTAGCGCGTAAAAGATAGCGTTAGGCCAAAGTATCTATTCCACGCGGATGAAGTCGCACGCAAAAAACTAGTTTTTAAAAAAGAGCAGTTTGATTTACAAGTATAATTTCTTTGATAGATGCTAGTGTTTAGTGTTTCACAAATTACGAGCCTTACTTAACTTCTTTCCTTTCTTGGGAGAATCAAATTTGACATTCATAAGTGTTCTTTATGGACCCAAATTGAATAAATATATTTTCATTTCATTTCTTTCTCACCGCACCGGGAATTAATTTGTATCATTTGGCCCGATAAGTATATCACTGGGCCGAGTATTTTTAAGTTCGCAAACAGTCATTACTTTTAAAATGACCATTACCCGTTCCCAGCATGCATTGGGACATTTAGCGACACAAAGCATTTATCTACATGATTGCTCCTTGTCGTGAATTTGGTGGAAAACACGAATGTGTGACCAGTTGATGAAATCATAAAAGTGATTTTAGTTTCATTACATGGACTCATATAAAATTTAGCATCCAAACGATTAAATGTAGATGTTTTGACATTCCAACAAAACATATATTATGTGTTGAATAAAACACACAGCGTTGGGTGAAGAAGCTGTCTATGAATTCCTCGATTTACAAAGAAAATAATACAAAACCTTACCAGAATTCCTTTGCTCACGTCTTACTTTCACAATTTCAACACTAGAGGGCGTCGCTTGTCGCGCTCTTACTTGTCATCTTGTCAAGTGTCATAGCGTCTTCACCACCAGCAAGAACTGTACTGGAACGCTGTGTGTTTTATTCAACACATAATACATGTTTTTGTTGGAATGCAAAACATCTACATTATGTGTTTTTCTAAAACACACAGCGTTGGGTGAAGACGTGTTTGTTATCTGCTGGTGAAATTGGAAGACAAACGCTATGTGATCTGAAATGTTATTTTATTAATACTAATACATATTCAAATAAAATAACTCCTCCTGGCGGGGGCACTCTCGTGTTCCCATGTTTTGTTGGAAGACCTTTATCCCATAATTATTGTCAAACATATTTAAAATCTTGAAAAATCAATAATAATATTTATTAAAGATTAATACTTAATAGAAGCTACTAACTAAATTTAATCAATTATGTTTCAACTAGTTTGAATCAATTTTGTGAGATTTTACAGTAATTAAACTCCATTTAGCAGAATGGTAGCTGACAATGTATCCAGTTTTATCTTTAGTTATGAAATTTAACTAAAATATTGTTCTTTCCCTAATCACTCTGTGAATTATTAGTGTGCAGTAATTATTTAGCTGTTAAACATTATCATAAATCTAAAACCTCGTAACCCCTGCAGCTTTGCATGTAAAACTAACCCTTACTGGTTGGCTATTACTATTATTTTGATGTTGTCAACAAAATAACTCAATATTGCTATGAATCTTATGTCCTGGGATAGTAATTTGGCCCATTGAGCGCCGGGAATCCAGACACAATATAAAATCTATTGTGTCAGGCGCTGTAAGGCGTCATTAACCTTCTTAGTAAGTGGCTGAATCTGTTTTGGATGCAAATTCAATCCAAAATGTCATATCTGCATATTTGTCCATCTATAAACACGAGATCAGAACCATTAAAGTTCAAAGTGTTGGTTAATTTAAATAATAATACCAAAAAAGTGTATCATGAAACTTATTAATAACTTTTCTTTATCAGTGACTGGTGCTACTTGAGCTACCAAAGTAGGTACCTGAATGTATTTACAAAAACATAAAAAATATTACCTCTTTCCTTCTGACTTCCACAAAACATGTCAGAAATAAACTTTTATACTGTCTTTATATAAGTAGTTATATATTGTCTAATGCAAAGTTGTGATATGGAAATGACCTGGCATGGAATTAAGTAGGTACTTCATTTTTGTCATAATATTATTTCCATTACACTGGGCAATCCACTGCCTGATTGCTGGCCATTAAAAGTAATTTATTGCATGATTTCTGGCTATAATATTCAATCAAATTAAATACTTACTAGTTTCCCCCTAATTTTCTCTGCCAGAAAGTTCATTTTTTTTATTTGTATAAGTACTCACTCACATGCCAACAGTAAAGCAACTGTTTTAGTCATTAGTGTAGTCCACAACAACAGCTGACTCAAGCTTCCATGTCTAGGAGGTGTTGAATCCAATTTGAAGCTCCAATATTATAAACTCTTGCATTGTATAGCTTTGCTATTACTTGTGGAACAAGATTAGGTAGGAGCCAAAACAGGTCATATCAGCTATGGATGGCAGTTACATTAATGTTCTGAATCCGAACATAATTTCTAATAACATTGCTTCTTCTAGAAGCTAGCAATTATAATAAACACTGAAAGAAAATTTTATTTTGTTGCATGGGTCCCGACCCATACCCAGAATATGAGATTAAGATCTGTCATTCTGGTAACAATCTCCTGGAAAAAAGTCTGCAAATTAACCTTCCCGGAAGGTGTACTGCTGCCAACATCACTTTCAGCAAATCAATCAGATAGTTTTGTGGTAAGGCTTAACAAAAACCAAGCCTGGTGCCTCCTTTTATTATATATTCACTCAGAGACTTTACTTATTTAAAATAAATATGGATCTTAGTAAAAATGTCTCAAAATCTCCCTTTATACAAGTAGTAAACTTCATTATTAAAATCGATAAACCTGAGGGGTATGACCCCTACAGGGATTCTCCCAAGCCCGCCCTGGGGTCTGTGGTGAGATATTCAGTTACTGGAGTTTTTTCGGCGAGGTTACATTAGTTGCCACTGACCCGAGCCACCAATACAACTCGTTCAAGGCATATACTGGTACAATAAGCTTTGCCAGTTATACAGTTCATGTGGTCTATATTGGCCAGAACTTTATTATTATAGTCGTAACACTCGTTTTTCTCTCATACTGCCATAGACAAACTGTTTGAAGAATATTTCAATCCATCTGAAATGTGTAGGTATTGCCTCTTATTCTTAATTTTGCAAAGTCCATTTGTCTACTTATTCACTGGCAATTATCATGTCCTTTAATTATTATTACTTTTTATGGAATGACCCTTGTTGTGTTCACACCACATTAAGAGTTGAACCTTACTATATCTTCTAGGTCTTGTTATAAGTATGAGAGTAATGTATAAGGAAACCCCGGCCTTTCCAAGGACTCACAGCTTCCGCAGCCTGAGCCACTTACTTGGATACAGTCCTGTAGGACTAGAGGTTAAGTGTTCAGATATACCAGAAAACAATAACCTCTTAAATAAAAGGATCTCCGCGATCCAGTCTGATACAGCTGCAAATTCATTGCAGTCAAAAGATAGGCCAATGGAAAAAGGGGTTGTATGCACCACTTTGTTAATGTAAGCCTGGGTAAGCTTCATCGAATAGTTCACTTATCGAGTCATATTTTAAGCATTCAATTTTGAACCTGCAAATAACTTTTATCACCTGTACATATATACATGTTTATCACCATGTAATAATATCTGAAAATCCTGCGCTGAAGAAAATCAATTTTGGTAATAACAACCATTTTTGGTAAGAACAGAAATTGTCTTTTCCAAAAGTGAGTCTCCTTAAATCATTTGATATATGATAGCTGCTATTGTCTGTCTTATTTCAAGACTAATGTTTTAAATTGATTGGCAAGAGTTAAATTCAAATTGCCACCTTTCTTTATAAAGTATTGCACCACTTATATTGTTGTTGGGGACAACAACCCCACAATAGCAGACAATCCAACCTTAAAGGAGTTATGGGCTCTGCGACATTATTGGAAACATATTTTGTACCATAACCAATATGGTATAATTCAAATTCCAAAAAATAACTCTTATGAAGTGTCAAAATAACCCAAAAGGGGCTGTTAGCACTAATTTATATTAATATTTCTTTTAAGATTTACATATAAAAGATTTCTTGAGATGAGTGCATTTAAACTTTCCAGTTTCATTATTTATTTATTATTATTTGTCATTATCATAAATCTCTAGATATTTGGGCCAAATTGTGGCCCAGTCCAGGCCAAAGTCAACAGAAGCGGCCCCTTTTTGAAGGTTTAATCTTAATCTAAGTTATACACAATACTTTTGATATAAAGGTGTACCTTTTTTAATTAAATTGTTTATTTAATTTAATATTGCTATGCCAGTGACTGTATGACTGGAAGCAAGCAATGTATCTCAGTGACAGATGAATGGATACATTTTTAGAGATACAATTCTCAGCAAACACTTGTGATATTCAATATAGAAAACACATTGTGATAAATAAACTTTAGGTATTATCTCACATAAATAAATAAACATTTATTTAATTTTCTGTTGGTGTTTAAATTTAAAGATTATATTCATCCATATGAATACTGGATTATTTGTTTATAATTAATATTCATTAGGGTATGCAACCCAAGATGATCTATGTTTTGAGTAAATCAATTGAGAAATATAAATATTATGTTCTAAGGCTTAGTGCCCAAGGGCTTTTTGCATACCTATTGATCAAAATCAGGATGGTATGAACTAGATCAATTCAGCAAGTGCTGTTTAGCTTAGTTATTGTTCACACACTCTGTGACAGTTCAAATGTTAAAAGCTCAGGACTGTTTTAATGAAATTGCTAAATCCAAAGTTGTAAGTGTAAATGTTTACAAGGCCTCAGTTACTAATGATACCAAATGGATTAACTGCAGAACTCAATTGTTCAGGCTATGTAACTTATCATTTTAAACCAATTCTTAATAGATAACTGAATGATTTCATTGTTATCCTCATTATCCCTAACAAGGCTCGAGCGTCAATGTACTTGGATTGGAAATAAAATATAAAATCTATGCCATAAATGTACAAATGGGTACGTTTGGTTCTGTGCTTCATCTTGATTACTCACGATTCATATTAAATTGAGTATAACATACCTGCAAAACGAATGTACAATGCAAGTACTTTTGGAATTTCACGCAAAGGGCGATAGATACTCGTTGCGACATGCGGTCGTCGTACTTAAAAAACGACGGTCCACCATCTTCAGAAAAATATGAATACTATCATCTTCAGAAGAATTTGAATGCTATCCTAAAACATCCACTGATCTGGAGGGTTTATTAGATGATCGCACACACTCTGAGCCTTTTTAACTTATTGTTACTCCATTTTGATACGTATTTTTTGTATATTTGTACTTTTAAAACTTAATTGGAAAAATTCCGACGTTTATCGTAAGGAATTCATAAAACGCTATGACACTTGACAAGATGACAAGTAAGAGCGCGACAAGCGACGCCCTCTAGTGTTGAAATTGTGAAAGTAAGACGTGAGCAAAGGAATTCTGGTAAGGTTTTGTATTATTTTCTTTGTAAATCGAGGAATTCATAGACAGCTTCTTCACCCAACGCTGTGTGTTTTAGAAAAACACATAATAATAAGTTATACTAATTTTGAGGTTCACCTACTAGACACATGTGGGTCCAGCCTCTTTCTTGTCCAGTTGGTGAAAACCCATTTCAACGACCGGTGTGGTGTTAGCTACTACACCAAGGGTTCCGGGTTCGATCCCCGGCAAACAAAAAGAAAGTTTTAGGTTTTCCGTTGTTCAATAATACCTATAATACGCCCACGTCTAGATGGCGCTGTGTGAATATCTCAGGATATTTATCACTTTGTTTTGATGAAGCTAACCCAAAACACAGCCTAATAACAGAGCAAAACGTCCACTTTTTGGGTCATATTAAAGTAGAAAAATCCAGGTCTTACTACCAAAGTAAAGGTATTTGTTCGTAATATTATATATATATGTGACATAATTATCTTATAAGTAAAAACAAATGTCTTTTCTCTTTCAGATCGTGAAATCATCGTACACAATATTCACAATGTTGTACTAATTGCACTTTTAATGTAGCGTTTTCGGGCAACAATGAATCTATTCATTTAAGTACTGTGTTTCCTAAATTTCACTTTTAAAATTATAATCGGAGTGATTAAAATATTCAGAGTTTTATTATGAAAATGAAGCACCTACATCTGTACTAATTCACTATGATATGAATAAAATCAATCAAATTATAAACATTTTGACAGATCTATCCATAGGTTTCAATTTAGCGCGCTACGCTTATACATAAAAACGCGTATATTCTATGGATCTATCCGTTAAACTATTAAACAAGCGCGAATGTCTTCAGAATCTCAGTATAAGATTTATGTTTAGCCAGGAGGAGACATTCCTCTTAAAGATAAATTCTCTTAATTCTGTCATAATATCAGCGCTGCCGCGGCCACTCTAAAATCAATATATTATATAAACGCACGTAACATGCGGCGGCCTAAGCTGAGATGATTTTTCATTCATATATTTATCTTTATATTATTTATTCCTTTAATTACATATTTGTTTTTTTATTAGTGTATTTCTTCTTTGTATCAATCATTGTAAACTGTGTAAAATTGTAATTGTTATATTGTATCTTCTATGTTAAACTGTATATTCGTGTTTTTTGTGTGGTCAAATAAACGTTTTTCTATTCTTTCTATTCTTAAAAATAAATTAAGAAAAAGTGTCCTTCTCAAAATTGTAGCGCCCTTATTACAGGGTCTTTAATGTTTTGGTCCAACCAAACTACTGTACCTACATTTAAAGACCAAGAAAGATTTGAGTATTGAGTAAAGGTTCGAACTTCAATGCTCAGTGTCAGTTTCATGCGGTCAGTGATGATAAGTGATACAACTGATAGACAGTTATTATTCTCCATCAGTACCTCACTGCGCCCGTGTCACGTGACAACAGATGTTAGGTCTCTTATATCCGGTGACTAACCACAGTGCCCTCATCTCGAAACACAGAAGTGCAAAACACTTCTACTTCACGGGACGATCTCGACGACTCAGTACCGAGTCTCCCATTATCATCATCATCAGCTCATTGAACGTCCCCACCGAGGGGCACGAGCCTACCCGTATAGGGTGATTAGGCCTTAGTAGTCCACGCGGGCCCAGTGCGGATTGGACGACTTCACACACCACCTTAGAATCTCTTCGCAGGCGTGCATGAAGGTTTCCTCACGATGTTTTCCTTCACCGTAAGAGCGTCGGATAACGTACATGTATTTTCGAAAATTCGAAAATACATTGGTACGTGTCGGGATTTGAACCTGAGCCCTCCCGGTAGGAAGTCGACAGTCTACACCACTGAGCCACCAACGCTCACCGAGTCTCCCATCTAGCATAATCTTAATTTTCGCCACCTTATATTAAAGATCGCTTTATTTTTCTTATTGTTATGGATTGTTGCCTTCGGATCTCAAGGGTGCAGGTTCAAATCCCGCCACGTACCAATTTCTTTTCGAAATAGTATGTAGGTTTATCCGAATTTATTGTGGCGGAGGAAAACACCGTGAGAAAACCTGCGCACGCTTGCGAAGATTTTCAAAGGTTGTCGGTCAATTCGTATTTGGCTTGCGTGAACGACCTACACACGCTTTACATGTCATTTTAAGCTCGTGCCCTTCGGTGGGGACATATATTGAGCTGATGATGAACCTCGGCCCGCAATATGAGTTCCAGCTCTAAATTGACGATTAACCTGCCGTCTCTAAAGCCGTACTTCCACATAAAGTCTATACCTATCATAAATTTTTCCTTTTATTTGGAACAAAAAACAATGACATAATAAAGAATTAATATTTGTGAAGGTTTACAAATAGTCATAATTATGTAACCAACCTCATTGTTCACGAAATAAATGTTTTGGCAAGCGCAACTGTCGCAAATTGACAGATATATAGGATACACAGATCAGCGCATATACCTAGAATTATGAATGCGATGAATGCAAGGTCCATATAATCCCAGCGCGAGCAATCAAGCTGTGGAATGCCTTATCCGAGCATAGATTTAGAATTAGCGCGCTACTATCTGAGAACGAGCGTCGTGCACCGTCTGTCAAGTCAACGCCTAAGCGTTTCTCAATAGCAACACTCAAGCAATGAAGATTGCGCGACGCGGTCTCTCAGATTATTATTGTAAACCCATCACTCGGCCACTTTTCCTTTGGGCAGCGTATCGCTAGCATCGAATTGTACAACATTATATGCCCCTTGGTGGAGACGTATGGTGAGCTGATGATGATGATTTTATTTAGATCCACAATTAAGAAGTTCCTTCAGATTATTATTTATTAATACATTCCATCGCGTCCTGAAGACGTCAACACCGTCTTTTGAGACGTTCTAATAATTATACACACCTACTAGCACAACCACGCATGCGCACACGCATCCTGTCCCATACAATGCATTTATATTGTTATTTTATTGTTTATATTGTTATTATTGTCCTTTTACTCTTGTGTACACTAAAGACTTGGAATCACACAATTGTTCATATTCCTGTACTTTATATGTGTCCAACGATGCTGAGTTTGTAATTATTTTATTCATATTATTGTGTAAATGCTATCGCAACTGTATTGCAAACTTGTTATGGTCCAATAAATAAAGTAAAAAAAAGACAGCAGATGGACAATAACTCACGACTCGCCCACAGATCCTGGAAGAAGTTGAGAAATTCTAAGGACGACTGTTTTCATCGAGTGCTCATCAGCCACTGACCGAGGACACCGAGGATCCACGTGCCCCAATCAGGCGCCATTGTACACAGGATATCCCGGATGTTGACGTTAGCGAGATTAGTGCAGCACTGGAGTAACTTAGAAACGGGAGGGCCCCGAGTGATGACGGTATCACGACAGAGCTCCTAAAAACCGGTGGACAACCCGTCCATAGGACATTAGTGGAGCTCTTTAATGCCGCCATCCACCAAGGAACTACACCGGAGGCGTGGTCCAGAAGCGTCGTCGACTTGTTCATCAAGAAGGATGATAAAACTCTCTTGAAGAATCATAGACCGATCGCGCTTCTGAGCCACGTCTATTAGTTGTTTTCCAGAGTTGTAGCAAACCGTCTCGCCATAAGACTCGACGAATTCCAAATACTGGAGCAGGCCGGGTTTCGAAAAGGCTACAGCACCGTGGACCACATCCATACTGTTCGGCAGCTTATACAGAAGACCCAAGAGTATAACCAGCCGCTGTGTATGGAATTAGTGGACTACGAGAAAGCTTTCGACTCCATCGAAACCTGGTTTTGGAAGCGATGCGGTATCGACTGGCGATATATCGATGTGACGAAATGTCTCTCCAACGCAGCGACGATGACCGTTCAGATACAAGCTCAGCGGACAAGACCCATTCAATTGCGTCGTGGTGTAAGACAGGGGGATGATATTTCCCCGGAACTGTTCACAAACGCATTGGAGGATGTCTTCAAGACCCTGGACTGGTCCGAACGCGGCGTCAACGTCAATGGAGAGTACATTTCTCATCTGCGTTTTGCTGAAGATAACGTCATCGTTAGATCGTTAGATGCTGAACAGCCTGAATGAATCCTCCCGACGAGTTGGGCTTGGCATGAATTTGGACGAGACGAATGTCATGTTCAATGATCATGTCATGCCACAACCGATATGCGTCGATGGCGTCCTTCTCGAAGTTGTGCAAGAAATACGTATACTTGGGCCAAACTGTCCAACTTGGCCGACATAATTTCGAGAGGGAAGCTAGTAGGAGGCTTCAGTTGGGCTGGGAGGCATTCGGCAAGTTACGTCGGGTCTTCACGTCGACAATTCCGCAATGCTTAAAGACAAAAGTCTTTGAGCTTTGCGTCCTACCCGTACTAACATACGCAGCTGAGACATGGACACTGACTGTGGGATTGGTCCACAAGTTCAAAGTCACACACCGCGCAATGGAGCGTACTATGCTCGGGGTCTCTCTTAGGGATAAGATCAGAAATGATTTAATCCGTAAGATAACTAAAGTTACCGACATAGCCCGCCGGATCAGCAAGTTGAAGTGGCAGTGGGATGGTCACGTATGTCGCAGAACCGATGGCCGTTGGAGCAGATGAGTTCTGGAGTGGAGACCGCGTCTCTGCAAGCGTAGCGTAGGAAACTCTCCGGCCCGATGGACCGACGACTTGCGTAAGATCGCTGGTGGAGGCTGGATGAGAAAAGCAGAGGAACGGGATATCTGGCGCAAAATGGGGGAGACCTTTGTCCAGCAGTGGATTGCGATAGGTTAAATAGATATTGGACATGTAATGACGTTGCTTAGCTAGTCATGTATTATCATGAGAACTCAGAGCGTATGCAAAATTTCATCCTAATCGAAGACAAAGATAAAAGGATAATGTAGCTAATAAAAGCGTGTTAAAAAAAAACAATCATTTTTCTTTTTTATGACGTAGAGAAAATTGATAAAATTTTCTATAACAAACCTTACAGAAAGTATTTTAATTACAATATATAATACATAACGCTCTGAACCATTAAGTCTATGGAAGCGGTGCATTTGACAATTTACATAGATTTCTTTGATGTCAGAATGTGGCAAATTCGCCATTTGTGTGTTTCATTTTGAGTGACAGTTGAGCTGTCAAAGTGAGTAAACAAATAGTGCTTTTTTACAAAATCTCTGAATCATCCCAATTATTTTGTGATAAAACTCAAAGAAAGCTAATGTTGGTGTGCTAAAAGGTGCCTGCATGTTGTATTGTGGACTTCAGAACTAATTTAAGGAAGAAACAACCAGATTTATCTTTATATCGGTAAGATCTGAATTTAACTTAGAAATAAGCTTGATTTCTAAATCTTTTAAGAATACAAAATACAATAAATACAAAATATTTATTGTGCATAATAATGTTACAATTTGTACATACCAAAACCATTATAACCTAGACAGTTACAGTTTATTTCTTAAATTGAGCTAGGCATAACTAGTAATACATCAATCATTTTATTTTGTAGGTAGGTACAGAAAACACAATCCTTTACCTTCCGTACTAGTACAAGACTGTGTTACGGCAAAGTAGTGATAGTCTTCCTAAACATAAGGTTCGTTTTAAACGAGTGCATTTAAGTTTAGCGCGTCTAACAAAAATATAACTTCGGATGAACAGCTTCGAGTTTGGTAACAATTTTGTACAGTATATGCAAAGTATGTAGATAAAATAAAATAACGAAAATAAACTAACTTAACTAACTAAAATGAGCCAATCTTTTTCTGCGCCAATGAGAGTAGGATTATTTAAAATATATATATACACCTATACACAGCATTACATATACATACATATTATATAATACTATGTATATATATATTATCACATATTAAATTTATGAATTACCACTAATTATATTTATACATACATATATGATACACACATATACATATGCACACATAGGTCCATGCGGATGCTTAAATGTGTTGTAATAAGAATTCTTACTGTTTGTTTACACAATATTTGGTATGATTTTTATACTTATGTATGATATTTATCATTTATTGTACCTATATGTGTCATAAGCATGATTGATATGATGGTTAACTAGAAATTGTGTTCCTAAATACATAAAATAATTCATAGATATGAAATTTTATACATCATAACTTATAAGTAAAATTACATAAATTATCCATATATTTGAAATAGATTTTCAGTCCTGTCATAGTCATAGTCCTTAAAATAATCACAAAGGGATCTCTTACATAGGGCTTTTGATTTATTTTGTAATGTGACTTCTTTGCTGATACGATTATATAAAAATGGTCCTAGAAAAAAAGAAAAACTATGAGCGAAACTTGTTTTACATAGGGGTACCTTAAAAACGAGAATGATCCATTATAATAAGTTCTATTAAATTAACTCTCTACTTTTCTTTATTTTCTATTTTTTCCGCAGAAAAAAGTACGGAGTATTCTTGAATGAAAATAGTGCTGTGGCAGTGTCGATATTTTTTGTTGATGATTTTTATACTTAATTTCATTTCGTCACTTCTAAGGATATTACTGTGTTGATTCTTACTTTTAGATGCTTTCACTAAGAAAACGGCAGGCATGGATTGATACCATTGGTGTGGAAAATATTGATATGCAAAAAAAGATGTTAAGACCTCAACACAACAAGTTACCCTTAAAAGAAACTGGACTGAACATTATCGAGAAGTGTTTGAGATGTGGGTAGTCAATAGTTTCACCGAATTTAATTTCTCTTATTTTGATTTGATTTACAGTTATTTCGAAATCATAGTTTCAGTCATTTAGAATAGAATGGAACCTGTGCCTATGAAACAGCATTTTGGTCTGCGACATAACAGGAGAATATCAAATCTTTTAAGGTATTTAATACGATTGAGCAGTAAATTGATAGAATCAGTCCTATTTTTTAAAGTTTGTATTCAAGTCCAAATGTATTCAGTATATTTATAACAAGTTACACACTTGGGAATATTTATTTATATTGTTATTTACGGATATTTCGAAGACTTCTTTGCAAGTCATTAAATGATATTATTAAAAGAAACGAAAAAAAAATGTGAGATGGAATTCGCGTCATAAACCGTTTGGTGTGTTTCATTTCGTATGAAAGTGATGAGCTAAAATATAAAATTTATATATACTATTTGATTCCATATAAAAATTAGCTTTATTTACAGGTTTGGTACGCCATGGCCACCAAGGGAATCGATGATCGGGGCCGTCCCCAATTTTCATACGAAATACGGATTGCGGCAATTGACCGCCCAAGGAGCCGACGCAGCACAGGTGATGGAGTGAAAATTGTTTCGTCTGGTGATTGTTGGAATGAATATTTATGTTTACAATGAGGCGTAAGTGATAAACACTAGTCGTCTTTTTTATTCTGAATGTTTTTGTTATGCTTACACTTTCACGTTGTTTAGCAAGTAGTGAAATGTATGCAAAATATAAAAATGTGTATAACGTAAAGATCAATACTGTTTTAAATCATTGTTTACAACGAATATTTTTATAGTTTACTTATTCTCCATAATTACTTTCCATAGAACAATGATTCATCCATCTATATGTCACTGTAAAAGTCGGAAGTGCGATAAGGCATATTAACACATTTTTGTCATCCGACTGAGTTATGGCGGTGCACGGTCGAAACCTACGAATTTCACAAAAAATAAGCTTAAAATATGTACTTATAGAATATCATGAATACTTAATTGGAAACTTATCATATTATATGAGGTGCCATCCCTAATAAAATCCGCCATTTGCGACTTGCAGCTATTGAAACCCGACACGACTTTGTCATAGTTATAACATGTCTTCTTATATCACTGTCTATGATATAAAGTGACTAACTCGGAGTAACTAGACGTGACAAATTAACAATCAAATAGGAACTTAAAACCTCCTTGTTAAACTGAAATACTAAAATTATTCTAAACCTTCATAGAAATTAGAAAAAGTTTTTGAATTTCGTGTCAAACAAAGATATAATATTTTTAACAGGTAACTGTTTAAAACGTCCTACTATTATTTCTTCGTACACAACACGTGTATTACATTTCAACAGTCTTGTTGACATTAATTCTTCTATAGTACCTGCCTATTATTATGTCATTATTGTTGTAATATACAATAACACAAAAAACTGTTAATTTATTAATTTTTGTAATCATATTTAAATAGGTGTATAATAATTTATGAAAAGTGAGTACGGGTAGTTTAGGCTTTAGTTAACATAATATTGTGTTTATCCATACGTTTAGAATTTTACATCATAATTCCTTTATTTAGCAATCGGAACTTACAGGGTCTCAATTTGCAATAGAGCTACTTATGATAATTGTTTACATATTACCTTGCACGGAGACCTTTCTTTCATAAAAACTTAAAAACCCGTAGGAAAGTACATGTTAATAAAAATTGTATCCGACACACGAAGTCGCGTTCAATATTCTATTCGAATATTGTAACATTTTTGTTTAGAGTAATCACGAAATTTCCACTAACTAGTTCTTACTAATAACCAACAACGGATACATTTCTGGGTTTTTATTCAAGCTACAGGAGGCAAAAATGCACAGATTCCCTGCCAACATTACTAGGGTGTTAATAATGAAATTCAGGCAATAGGAAATGAACGAAATGAATACAAAAATAATCATCATCATCATCAGCTCATTAAACCCCACCGAGGGGCACGGGCCTACCCGTATAGGGTGATTAGGCCTTAGTCGTCCACGCGGGCCCAGAGCGGATTGGACGACTTCACACACAACCTTCGAATCTCTTCACAGGCGTGCATGAAGGTTTCCTCAACAAAAAAAAACAAAAATAATATTTATACCATTTTTATCTATTTCAATTCGTAGAACTTGTAAACTTTTATTTTAACGCTACACAATAGCAATATAACATGTTAAATAAAAATCTCAAAAATAAGTGTTAATCAGAATGGACAAACATTAAGCAGTTTATATATCACAATATGTATCAACAATTCGTTTTTACGTATCTCTCAACAACTCGTAGTCATTAATTAAAATTTTCATAAAATAACACAAAGATCTGTATAAGTTCATACTATTCCATAAATTTTCCAATCACCAACTAAAACAATACAATTAAATACACCTAATTTCCATACCACCCAGTAATGTTTGACTATGATCCGCTACAACTCTAGGCTAGGGTTTACTTTTGGGTAAGCGTACCTAATTATAATTCGATTTTCAAAATTTTGATCAAATTCGACAGTAAAATGTACATGTACCGTTTTATTATTTATTTCCTCTTTGTTCTCATGATACTGAGTCATCCGACTGAGTTATGGCGGTGCACGGTCGAAACCTACGAATTTCACAAAAAATAAGCTTAAAATATGTACTTATAGAACATATCAGTGCAATACTTAATTGGAAACTTATCGATATTATGAGGTGCCATCCCTAATAAAATCCGCCATTTGCGACTTGCAGCTATTGAAACCCGACACGACTTTGTCATAGTTATAACATGTCTTCTTATATCACTGTCTATGATATAAAGTGACTAACTCGGAGTAACTAGACGTGACAAATTAACAATCAAATAGGAACTTAAAACCTCCTTGTTAAACTGAAATACTAAAATTATTCTAAACCTTCATAGAAATTAGAAAAAGTTTTTGAATTTCGTGTCAAACAAAGATATAATATTTTTAACAGGTAACTGTTTAAAAACGTCCTACTATTATTTCTTCGTACACTAAACACGTGTATTACATTTCCAACAGTCTTGTTGACATTAATTCTTCTACAGTACCTGCCTATTATTATGTCATTATTGTTGTAATATACAAATAACACAAAAAACTGTTAATTTATTAATTTTTGTAATCATATTTAAATAGGTGTATAATAATTTATGAAAAGTGAGTACGGGTAGTTTAGGCTTTAGTTAACATAATATTGTGTTTATCCATACGTTTAGAATTTTACATCATAATTCCTTTATTTAGCAATCGGAACTTACAGGGTCTCAATTTGCAATAGAGCTACTTATGATAATTGTTTACATATTACCTTGCACGGAGACCTTTCTTTCATAAAAACTTAAAGAAACCCGTAGGAAAGTACATGTTAATAAAATTGTATATCCGACACACGAAGTCGCGTTCAATATTCTATTCGAATATTGTAACATTTTTGTTTAGAGTAATCACGAAATTTCCACTAACTAGTTCTTACTAATAACCAACAACGGATACATTTTCTGGGTTTTTATTCAAGCTACAGGAGGCAAAAATGCACAGATTCCCTGCCACAAATTACTAGGGTGTTAATAATGAAATTCAGGCAATAGGAAATGAACGAAATGAATACAAAAATAATCATCATCATCATCAGCTCATTAAACGTCCCCACCGAGGGGCACGAGCCTACCCGTATAGGGTGATTAGGCCTTAGTCGTCCACGCGGGCCCAGAGCGGATTGGACGACTTCACACACAACCTTCGAATCTCTTCACAGGCGTGCATGAAGGTTTCCTCAACAAAAAAAAACAAATATAATATTTATACCATTTTTATCTATTTCAATTCGTAGAACTTGTAAACTTTTATTTTAACGCTACACAATAGCAATATAACATGTTAAATAAAAATCTCAAAAATAAGTGTTAATCAGAATGGACAAACATTAAGCAGTTTATATATCACAATATGTATCAACAATTCGTTTTTACGTATCTCTCAACAACTCGTAGTCATTAATTAAAATTTTCATAAAATAACACAAAGATCTGTATAAGTTCATACTATTCCATAAATTTTCCAATCACCAACTAAAACAATACAATTAATATACACCTAATTTCCATACCACCCAGTAATGTTTGACTATGATCCGCTACAACTCTCAGGGCTAGGGTTTACTTTTGGGTAAGCGTACCTAATTATAATTCGATTTTCAAAATTTTGATCAAATTCGACAGTAAAATGTACATGTACCGTTTTATTATTTATTTCCTCTTTGTTCTCATGATACCCAAAGTCAAAAATTTCATTAATTTTCGGCTTTAATTACAATTTTTCAACTAGAATAAGTTCTGTTGACCAAAATTCGAAACTTGATCATTCTTGGACTAATATCGATAAGTGAAGAGCAGTCCCGACTTAGACAAAACTTTCTACGACAGTCAACGTTGTCTTACCAAGAAAGGTATGCACATAAAGATGACAGCACAGGTGATAAAAAAGTTTATAAAAATAATCACCTGTGCTGTCATCCTCATAGCAAATAATGCCACTTATCTGCAGCATATCATTAATTAACCCATTTAGACTGATAACTATTTTTGTTCAAATCGTGTTTTTTTTCACAAATACATATTCAATTAAGTCTAAAAGAAATAGAAAAAATGCTAAAAAATTTTATTTATTTAATGGGGGGCAATTGGGGGGCCGTACCATATACGGTACAGTAGGGCTATACGTATGCAAAAAGTACGACTATGATTTCCCCCATCCAGTCCTTTTTTGCTGCTGCTTGGTGATATAGTGTTTTTTTCATCATAGTCGAAGGGAGACAATTAGTACTTGGCTTCTCACGTTGCTTTTTGCAATTGATAGATGGATTTGTAATACGCCGCCAATAGTTTAGTAAACAAAAGCCTTATCCAGGTCAAGGAAGATTTCCTCACGACTCAGTCTATTGTATAAAAAAGGGCGCATATAAGGATGTTTTGTTTTAAAATTCTGAGGGCAAACAATATCTTTCCGTCGCTTAGTGATTAGTTCCTTACTGTAAAAAAGTTCTGAGTGTTGCGCAAGTACGGTACTGCTTATGAATAATTGTCGAACAGTTAGTAACTTACATGACTCGTAAAGCTGGTTAGTAGGATAAAGGTAAGGCCGAAAGGTTAATACTTTGAGGATTGCCCTTTGAGCTCTTTCAACTGTTAGAAGCAGTGTTTCCCTACTCCTCCCCATGAGGTTATGCAATAAGATGTTAGGGATTGACACAAGGCCATATATATCTGCCGGATGGTATTAGGGTCCGCCACGTGTCGTAACTTCTTGAACACAAATATTAATTTACGAAGCCAATTACTTAGAGCAGCTATATGTGGCTTAAAAGAAAGTGTGTCATCCAATATTACTTCAAGATATTCTACCGTGTTAGTAATTTTTATGCTAGGACACATGCAGATTATCTGAAGGACTTTGCAGTAATGAGCCCGTAATTTGGAACCGTCCGACTATATCGTGGGTTTACGCATTGTAAATTTAACATAGCATGTCTTTCCTGCGTTAAGTGTTAGTCAATTTTCACGTAGCCAATTATTTACAACATTAAATCCGTGTTGCTCGAGTGCAAATACCTCTTGTTCTGAATCCGCTGAAAAAAGTAGCATACGATATAACCATGCCCTGGTCTAAGTTTTAATTACATAAATCATTAATGTTAATCTGAAATAGGGTCGGTGAAAGGACACTACCTTGTGGCAAATCGAAGGATGTATTCAACATCTCATCACTATTTAGGCTTCCAATCCTTACGCATTGGCTTCGGTCCTGAAGATAGCTTCTAAAAATATTCAGTTGGGTGCTTCTAATACCCCAACTCACTAGCTTGCGCAATAGTAGCGGAGTTGATACCGTGTCAAAAGCCTTAGCCAGGTCAAGGAAGATTCCAATAATATGTTTACCATGGTCAAGTTCTTTGGCTAATAAGTTAGTCACCGTTTTAACCGCATCGCTAGTTGACTTTTTAGTCCTAAATCCGAATTGATTGTCTGATAGAATAGAACTATTCACTTAATATTGAAATAACCTGGTATTTATGATTTTTTCTAATAATTTGGATATAGACGACAACAATGAGATGGGTCTATAGTTTCCAACTAGTTCTTTGCTACCGGATTTGTACAGGGATGACCACGGATTTCTTAAGACACTAAGGAAATATCCCCATATTGAGGCATTTCTGAAATATGTAAGTTAATGGGGGTATGAACATTTGTTTGAATTGTTTAAGTGTGTGTTTTATTTAAAATACTATCCCAACCCACAGCACAATCATTTTTTAGATTATTTATTATAGTTTCTACTTTGAGTTCATCAGTATCCATCATTCCTCTCATTCCTCTAGTTACTTTTCTAAATCCTTTGTTGTCCGGTCAATTCGCCTTTGGAATTCCCTACCCATGTCTATCCGTGAATCTCAATCCTTACCTATTTTCAAGTCCCGCGTTAAAACTCACTTCTTGTCACTTATTCGTCCTTGACTTGTACTCCTGTCTCTATTTGTATAGTATGTATGTTGTGTAAATTGATCTTATAAATAATGTATGTATTGGATTGTATTTATCTTTTCTTTATTTCTAACTTCGTTTTTGCACAATATTTGACTCATTTCTTCTACAACTTTTATTTATTTCCTCTCATGAAGGTTGTCTGGAAGAGATTGCTTTATAGCGATAAGACCGCCTTAATTGTACAACTGTTATGTTCCTTTGTGTATTTTTTTTTCTGTGCAATAAAGTTTATTATTATTATTATCCAATAACCCGAATGATTTTAAGGGGGTCAACATAAATGGTTTGTTTTGCAATCGGTATTGAAGTGTTTGGGACTGTATTTTGTCAGCAAGTTGTTTACCACCTAGAAAGGTGACGCAGAAGTTGACAAATAAAGACAGTTTTCATGATTTTGGAGAGCATGAAGGTTATGGGTATAGGCCTATATTGTCGGATCCGAGTGGTATCATTTTATAGCGATAAGTTGCCCTGAGGCTATCTTCCATGACTTCAGGAATACGCCTTGCACGTGTATATGAGGAAACATATCAAACAAACATTTTGAATAAGATTTATCTTTTTAATCGTAATAGGTCATACAATATTGAATAATATTTATAAAAACGTTTATAAATACTAATAAAAATATCTTTGCGGGTCAGTGTTGCCCATTCTCCTCTAGACATAAGCCGATCACGTGCTTCCACGTCACCTGTTCAGGTATATATATGGGCTGTTTTTTAGCAATTACCAAAATCGTTAAAATGTCGAAGCTAAGTCTCGTTCTTTTGGTCGCAGCCACCGCGGTTGTCTGCATTAATGGTAAGTATTTTCTATTGTATTTGAATTTTGTTCCCAGGCTTCTATGTCCTTCCATGACGTGTAAATAAAATATATTTCATATGTTTTATTATACTGAATATTCATAAAATCGGTGGCTCATTGGTGTGGACTGTTGCCTTCCGATCTGGAGGGTTCAGGTTCTGATCCCGCCATGTACAAATGTCATTTCGAATTTTCGAAATCATTTGTACGCGTATCCGAGGCTCTTTCAGTGAAGGAATACATTATGAGGAAACCTACCTGCACGTCTAAGAAGAAATTCAAAGGAAGTCGTCAAATCCGCACCGGGCCCGCGTTGAGGACTGAGGCGGATACACCATATACGGGCAGTGGCGTGCTCTCTATAGTCTCTGTGCATCCGGACATCTCGGAAAACCGCAGCATATTAAGTGATTCCCAATTATTCGCCTATTTTCCTCTACAGATTTTAAACCATAGGTATAAATGATTTTTTTGCGTCTTATCGTCTAATCAAAACAATAAATGAAAAATAATTGTACGTTATAAATATAACAATAACTTTACATAAGTTTTAATAAGTTCGGCTTGGACATTTTTTGACGTTTCTTCGCGCGTAGTTTATTGATAATCTTATTATTTATGATATTTAGTTTATTATTAATATAATTCATTCTATTTTTTATTATTCTAACCAGGTGACGACTACGGCATACAGGTATGCAAGGACCCCAACGCCGTGAAGGGTTGTTTTCCACCGTACTGCAGCAATCTTTGTGGTGTGGAGGACTCCAAATTCCCCTGCAACAGCCCTTGCGTTATGAATTCCTGCCATTGTAAGAAAGGTTACAGGTACACATCCAAGTGGAGCAAATGCGTCCCTGAAAATGAGTGTAACCTGTAACCATGAACCAGTTCACTACCAGCGACGTGCCTGATGAACTGGTAATATTTCAATTTTATTATTATACTTCTTTGATCTCAATGTGATTATCATCATCTGGTCCCTCGTGGGATTGGAATCTGCAACTTGGGACCAAGAAGCGATAGAAACTCAATGGTCAGACCTATGGACTGGTGTCTATTAGGGCAGTTCATGCAGCTACATCTATTCAACCTATCTCAGTCCACTGCTGGATATAGGTCTCCCCCATTTCCCGCCAGATATCCCGGTCCTCCGCTTTTCTCTTCCAGCCTTCACCAGCGACCTTTCGCAAATCGTCGTCATGCAGCTACGCTGTTCTGTAATTACTTCAGTACAATAACTGATGTCGGTTGCATACACTCGATTTCTGGCTGGCAGGATACATCACATGTGACTGAGGCTGCGGTGATTAAAGCCAATGCTAGAACCAAATACTATTCGTTTACTAATAGATTGCAATAATTAGGAAGATCAATTTGTTTCATAGATGTAAATTCGAATTACTTAGGTACTACACCAATGATTTCTTCTTTGATACACCTCCAGCACACGTATTAAGTGCATAAATACATTTTGAATACGTGCATATTCACGATGCTACATTAAATAAAAGCCAAGTTTATACTAGTTTCCAGAAAGCTAAGCCAACGTAGTTCTGTGTTGCTACATTATGTAATGTAATGTTTAAATACCATTGTATTTTAAGTTTTTGCCATAGAAGGGACCATATTTGCCAGCTGGTGAAGTAAAGAAGATAACCTACAGTATTCAGTAATTTTCAGGGGAGTGATGCGCAGAAATATTTCATAGATGATGAAATCCAATTGATGATCTCTACTGTATGGTTTCGTCGAAATTCGTTACCGCGCACGATTAAACTTGAATCAATTACCATCTGGAATATTACCTGATTGATAGTCCTAGCGACCTTCAAGAAAATACCGTATTCCCATGTAAAAGGTCGGCAACCACAGAACTAATGCAACGCATTTCTATGCCTTCTGGTATTGCAAGTGTCCGTCCGTCATCAGATGACAAATGACACCGTCGCCTATCTAAGGCGACGGTGTCATTTGTCATCTGATGAGCCGTTTGCTCGTTTGCCCGCTATCAACTTTTAGGCGGTAGAATCGATACTCCGTTGTCTAGGTAGGTACCACCGCAGTACCAGATATCGTCCCGTGAAACAGCTAGTGAAATTACAGGGTATAAGATACCTAACATCTGTTGTCTCGGGTGTCAGGCGCAGGTAATTTCCAATTTATTTATTCACAAACAACATACATTGTGTATGAAATGTTAATATGAATGAAGAAATACATGTCCAATTTTAATAAATAGGAAAAATAAATAAATCCAATGTCACAATCATATTTAAAAACAACGACACTACAGCCTAAAAAGGATGATACAATAGCACAATTAAAATGTCAAAATAATTATTAGTCTGATTTAAAATTTACGGAATAAATAACGTACAATAATGATTGTCTAAATTTAAACATAGATGTCACTTATTACAATATCTAAGTAGTGAAAATTCTTCAAGGCTGTAGAAACACTTTTCCATAAGAAATTCCTTTAACTTGTGCTGAAACTATTTTTTGTTTAATAACATTTTTAATTCGATTGGTAATAAATTAAACAATTGTATTGACTTAAAGAGGGAACAATGCTTAAGAGTAGGAATCAGTTTATTCTGAAAGTCTTTCCTTCGTGATTCCTTCCTTTTATACTGTACTTACCATCAGATGAGCATCTTGATCGTCCTATAACAAAACAAAAAAAAACTCTTGTGACTCACCCGTCAGCCTGAAACACAGGTTTACTAATAAATGCATGGATGTTATGGCGGGAGCATTGTCCCGCCCAATGTAACAGGTGATCCTCATACATCGCCTCTCCATAACGCATACAACCTAATGCATTGCCTCTGAATTTCTGCATTTGATTTAATTTTATTTAATATCTTACTACCCTTGTATTGTTTCCAGAATTGCATGCAAGCACCTGTATCTGCTGACTCAAATGGTTTGCAATTTCCGAAATAAAATATCTAAGGCTATCAGTATTGGTTTTATTCACTCAACTCCCCTTTCCACTTCATCATTTAATAAAACTGGCTCCAAATCACCAAGGAGTCGAATTACTTCTACCAATTACTTTAAATCTTTGATGAACCCATGTTAAAATAATCAGAGCACAGGTGTCATTACTTAACTGGTAATTTTTTTACGATATTTTAGTTCAAACACGCTTGTGACGTGACTCCTTGATTTATTCATTCATGCTAAATTTACTTAGTCGTTCCTTATATGAGCCCAGTCGACGATGGAGACCTTGCCGAAAAAAAACCTTCAAGAACTTCTTTTGGGGACATTCGATACGATCGCAATGCTTGGCATAGATTGGTGACCATATAACAGCGGCGTATTCTAGGATGCTGCGGACTAGAGTGTTACAAAGATAAATTGAGCTTTCAGGTTTATGAAAGTGTTTAGTATAGCGCATCACAAAACCCAAATCCTTAGATGCTTTACTATGAATATATTCATAATGGTCGTAAATGTTAATTTATCATCAAAGATTAAACCTAGAACTTTAGCTTGGATGAGTTGGCTTAAGTTATGGTTGTTTAGTTGGTAACTAAAGCAGATTTTGTTATTTTTTCTTGTAAACGTCACAACAAAACAACAGAAATTAGTATTAAGAAAAATGCGATTCGATTGGCACCACTGAGTTACTGTGTCAAGATCCTTTTGATGAAGCATTGCATCGCTGATACTGCTGACTGCCATAAATATCTTCAAATCATCAGCATAAAGAAGGCAAGGACAGCAATGTTGGGCTACGAGTATAAGATCGTTGATATATAAATTGGAGCGGGCCGATGTGTGATCTTTGGGGCACTCCAGATGTGACTGGGATAGGTTCCAAGAGTTCGCCCTTTAATGCGACTAACTGACTCCTATTAGACAGATATGACTGATCCATCGAAGCAAAGAACCATGTTGGTCATTGATTGCAACTTGTAACAAAGCAACGAATGGTTGACCTTATCAAAGGCCTTCGAAAAATCAGTATATATAGAGTCAACTTGTTTATTATTCGCGAAAGCACTGCATAGGATTGTTTTTATATTCCAAGAGATTAGTGACAGTAGACTTATTTATAATGAAACCGTGTTGGGAAGTGGAGAAAATTGGTCGGACGTGATAGTAAATGCTATCATAGACTACTAGTTCAAAGAGTTTCGGATAATATGCTAATGTGCCTGAAATTTTTCGTAAAGAGAATGATCGCTATCTTTGAGAATCGGGACCACATGTGCCGTTTTCCAGAAATCAGGGAAGACACCTAGACTGAGGGAATGGTTCAAAAATTTACTCAGTGGTAAAATGAGCGCCTTTGCGAACTGTTATATCAGGATAGGTGGTTATATGTACGTTATCAGACGCTCTTACGGTGAAGAAAAACATCGCGAGGAATCCTGCGCACCCCTGCGAAGAGATTTAAAGGTTGTGCGTGAAGTCGGCCAATCCGTACTGGGCCCGTGTGGTACACCGGTATATATACTGCCATTTGGACCAGCGCCCTTAGTGGCGTTTAATTTTTTTATGCTTTTTAGTATATCACTAACAGAAACTGTGATTTCGACTGATCTATCCATAGATTTAGAATGAGCGCGTTACGCTTATAATATACGCGTTTATCCTATATCTTTGGATCTATCCGTTCAACAATTAAACATGCGCGAATGTTTTAATAATTTCGGTATAAGATTAATATTTAGCCTGCAAAAGTATGACCATGTCTCCTCTTAAAGGTTCGAACTTCAATGCTATTGCCCGGAGAAGGGACTGCCATATTCTCTTTCCCATTTACTCCATTATTCCTTTTTTATTGTCACAAAGTCTACAGGACGGTCAGTGATGATAAGTGATGCAATTGATAGACAGTTATTATTCTCCTTCAGTACCGCATTGTGCCCGTCTCCCGTGACAACAGATGTTAGGTCTCTTATATCCGGTAAAGTTATTACCTACAGTGCTCTCATCCCAAAACACAGAAGTGCAAAACACTTCTACTTCACGGAACGATCTAGACGACTCAGTTCCGAGTCTACCATCTAGCATAAACTTAATTTTCGCCACCTTATATTAAGATCGCTTTATTTTTCTCATTGGTGTGGACTATTGCCTTCGGATCTCAAGGGCGCAGGTTCAAATCCCGCCACGTGCCAATATCTTTTCGAAATGTTATATAGGTTTATCCGACGTTATTGTGGTGGAGGAAAACATTGAAGGGAAAATCTTTGCACGCTTGCGAAGATTTTCAAAGGTTGCGCGTGAAGTCCGTCAATTCGCACTGGGCTCGCGTGGACGGTCGAAGTCTACACACGCTTTACGGGTCGTTTTAGGCTCGTGCCCTTCGGTGGGGACATATATTGAGCTGACGATGATGAACTTCGGCTCGCAATATGAGTTCCAGCTCTAAATTACGATATCTAACACTGCGGTAGTACCTAGATGACTCAGTATCGAGTCTCCATCTAGTAAATCTGATTTTATCCTTAAGAGAAACCCCGAGCATAGCCCCCTCCATTAACTGTTGAGTGAAATAACTAGTGAATCAATTTCGTAGTCCGTGTCAATGTCTCACCTGTGTATGTTGGTACGTGTAGGACGCATTGCTCAGACTTTTGTTTTTAAGCATTACGGAATCGTCGACGTGAAGACCTGACGTAACTTGCCAAATGCCGCCCAACCCAACTGATTCCTTCTAGCTTCCCTCACGAAGTTGTTATGGCCAACTTGAATAGTTTGGTCTAAGGAAACATATTCTTGCACAACTTCAAGAAGGACGCCATCGAAGCTTACATAATAGTAATCCCCGTGAGAATTGAACCCACGACCTCCATATCGAAAGCCAAATATTTAGTACCTACGCTAGAGCACATTATCAGTATTTTCAGATACCATAACTATCGATAAAATATAATAATTCATTCCCATCACTAGATAATTCATCAATCAAATCATGTTGTGACAACGTACCAGATAATGAAACGACTCGTAACACATGTCTCTTTCTCACCCACTATAAATATTTAAGGAATAAATTAAAAATTAAAAAACCCCGATACAAGAACTTAAGTAATTTCCCTTTAAGAAAGTAAAATAATAAAAGCAACTTAATGTTAAAGTACCTAAGAATCTATTAATAATTCTAAAAAAAACCTCGCGTTGGGGACCGCTCGGGGGGGAGGGGGCGATGAACATAAAAACAAAATTAAGAGAATAATTCAGCAGTGGACTGCGATAGGTTGAAGCAAGAGATGCAATAGTGTCCAAAAAAATTTCAAAATTCAACACATTACGATCCGTCGTTAAATTCTGCATCTTATGATACTAAACAGTCCTGGCTAACTTGCATATTTTCGGACATCATTGGAGATATGTGCCGCGCACACTAGAATTCCAAAAAATGCGCTCCTAAAGGTACTAAGAACACATAGTAATTATTAAATTAAAGGGATCATTGTTATCTGTAAAATAAAGAATTATTATTATTATTATAATCTGATTTTCAAAAGTCTGATGTCATTCAATGCGTAGGTAATATTTATACCTCGAGGACGTTTTTTTGTTTCTTATGTTTTTGAAAAATTACCGAATTGTAGCATTTTTAACCGACTTAAAAAAAGGAGGTTCTCAATTTGACCTGTTAGTATGTACCAACAAAACCATTTTTTGAAGGCGGTTCCTTTTTAATTAAAAAATATAGCTTTTATTTGTTTTGGATCAATTATTTTGTTTTAATGTTTTTGTTTATTTTATTTCATTAATGAAAAATAATCCCGAAAATCTCTGTTTTTTGAAAAATTTGATTTTTTTATAAAAGTATGTAACGCCTTATCAATATTATTAACATTAAACGAATTCTGAATCTCATGATTCCTGGCTAACTTGCATATTTGACTTAACTGAAAACGAACGTATAGACATCTTTAATGTCAAAACGTTGTCCTATTACTACTTGTTGACACTAATTCTTCTACACGACCTGCCTATTATTAGGTATGTTAATATGCAAACCCCCAAAATAAATGTAATTCATTTTTGTAATTATATTTCAATAGTGTATTATAATTTATCAAATGTAAGTACGGGTAGCTTTGGCTTTAATTAACATATTGTGTTTATCCATAGGTTTGAAATTTTACAACATACTCGTAATTCCTTTATTAAGGAATCTGAACTCACAGAAAATTAATGTGGAGTAAAGTTACTTATAATAATTGTTTAAATGTTACTAGTACCTCGCATGATGATCTTACTTTCATAAAAACTTAAAGAACTACTGGTGTAGGAAAGTAAGGATTTATAAAATTGAATTGCAACTAATATTGTAACGATATTGTTTCGAATAATCACGAAATTTGCAATAACTAGTTCTTACTAACAACACACAACTGGTACTTTTTCAGGATTTTCATTCATGCTACAGGAGGCAAAAATGCACATTTTCGCTGTCACGAACTACTAGAGCGTTTCATGAAATTCATGCTTGAGGAAATGACCGAAATGAATACAAACACAACCCTATTCAACCTATCGCAGTCCACTGCTGGACATAGGTCTTCCCCATTTTGCGCCAGATATCCCAGTCCTCCGCTGTCTCATCCAGCCTCCACCAGCGACCTTTCGCAAGTCGTCGTTCCATCGGGCCGGAAGGCGTCCTACGCTACGCTTGCCGAGACGCGGTCTCCACTCCAGAACTCGTCTGCTCCAACGGCCATCGGTTCTGCGACATACGAACACATATTTATTCTTTGTTTTCTATTTCTATTCGTATAACTTGTGAACTTTTATTTAAACTGTACACACTAGCAATTTAACATGCTAAATACAAATCTCAAAAATAAATATTAATCAGAAAGGACAAACATTAACTAATTTATGTATCACAATATCTATCAACAATTCGTTTTTGCGTATCTCTCAATATCCCGGACTCATTAATTGAAATTTTCATAAAATAACAAAAGATCTGTATAGTTCAAATTTCCATAAATCCTCCAATCACAAATACAACAATACAAATCATATACCCCAACTTCCATGCCACATAGTTATGCTTAACTATGATACGCTACAACTCGCATGCCACGGGTTTCTACTTTTGGAGGGCGCACCTAATTATATTTTGAATTTTCAAAATTTTGATCTCATTCGACAACGAAATGTACCGTTTTATTATTTTTTTAATTTCCTCTTTGCTTAAGATACGCAAAGACAAAAACTCCATAATTTCGGCTTTAATAACGATTTTGAAACTAGAATAAGTTATGTTAACTTAAATCGAAACTTGATCACTCTGGGACTAATATAGATAAGTAAAAACAGTCATTGACAAAACTTTCTAAGACAAGCAACGACGTCTTCCTAAGAAAGGTTTGCACGACTTGTCTATTAATAACCTGTGCAGTCATCTTCATAGCCATTAATGCCACTTATCTGCAGCAAATCATTAACTCTTGGGACTCCAGATATACAGAAACAATTGAAAAATCTATTGGCCTTTAGGTGTCATTGGCCTTGATAGGGTTAATAGGCAAGATTGACAGCATGAGTGACAGCACACAGCCTTGCGAGACACCAGCTACCACAGATTTTGAAATTGAACGTGCACCGTTGATACCGACCATGATACATCGGAATTTTAGGAAGCTGGTGATTAATTTTCATAAGTTCTTAGGAAGTCCAAAGAATGAGAGACGCGTCATGGTTTACCATGATTAGCTCATTAAATGTCTCCACCGAGGGGCACGAGCCTACCCGCAAAGATATAGGCTGTAGTAATTTACGCAGACCGACGTGCGACGTGACGACAGTGCGGATTGGCCGACAACATGCACAAACTTTTAAATCTTTTCGCAGACGTCCGCAGGATTTCTCACGATGTTTTACCTTCACCCAAAAAGCGTTCGATAACGTACATATAATTTTAAAAATGCGAAAACATATTGCGGTGGGATTAGAAGATCCAGATCTGCCCGCCGGATCCAAAGGCAACAGTTTACACCAATAAGCCACTTGTACTCGCACACATCCAAACTGATAAGTATACTCCCTACTTTCCAAAGCAATAGCCCATATAGCGTCAACTACGCTAGGAGACTCCAGCTGATCGACTTTCACGGAACCCGCACTGATTGATGCAAAAAAAGCTGGTGATCCTCTAGGTGACGCAGAAGTTGGCAAATAAAGATAGCTTCCATGATTTTGGAGAGCGTGGAGGTTATGGCTATAGGCCTATATTGGACGGATCCGAGTGGTCTTATACCGATAAGTTGCTCTGAGGCTGTCTTCCATGACTTCGGCCTTGCTCGCGTATATGAGGTAACATATCAAACAAACATTTTCAACAACATTTATCTTTTTAATCGTAATAGATCATAGAATATCGAATAATATATATAAAAACGTATATAGTTACCGATAAAAATATCTTTGCGGGTCAGTCTTGCCCGTTCTCCTCTAGTCATAAGCCGAGCACGTGCTTGCACGTCACCTGTTCAGGTATATATATGGGGCTATTTTTAGAAATTACCAAAATTGACAAAATGTCGAAGCTAACTATCGTTCTTATGATCGCAGCCACCGCGGTTGTCTGCATTAATGGTAAGTATTATCTATTGTACTTTAAATTTGTTTTCAAGCTTCTCTGTCCTTCCATGACGTGGAAAAAACATAGAAAATATGTTTCATTAAATTGGATATTCATAAAAACGTCGGTAGCTCATTGGTGTGGACTGTTGCCCTCAGATCTGGAGGGTTCAGGTTCAAATCCCGCCACGTACCAATGTTATTTCGAATTTTCGAAATTATTTGTACGCGTAGCGAACGCTCTACCAAGTAATTCAAAGGAAGTCGTCAAATCCGCACTGAGCCCGCGTGGAGGACTTAGGCGTATATACGGGCAGTGGCGTGCTCTCCATATACCTATGCAAATAAGCAGTGCATACCCTGTGCGTCCGGACTGCTCGGAAAAACGGCAACATATTAAATGATTCCTAATTATTCGCCTAATTTCCGCTGCAGATTTGAAACCTTGGGCACTCTGCTGTCATCAACAGCACTGAATTTGACAAAATGAAGACGCAAAAACAGTCCTAACCATATCTACAAGTTTAATGTTACTAACACATAATGGGTCTGAATTGGTCTGAAATAAATGTTTTATTATTATAAAGCTATCCAAATAATGTAAATGATCGTCATGATGATCATGATGGACTGCCTCCACGCGGTCTGGTGCGATCAGTTCTGCGGTGATCGTGGGTTCAAATATCGTAGGGAGGCCTCATAGTGAATGTCACTTGGTTTAATTTTTCTCAGTTTTGCAGTGTCCCCCAGTCCCCGCCGTGGGGCTTAGAGGCTGATTATGATAATTATGCTTCGACAAACAATAAACGTCACACAAACGTCAACAAAAAGTGTCCCTGCCAAAATTTCCAGCAGAATTTTCCTAGGAATTTTCATTTAAAATTCGTATGACATAATGACTTAGTGGTGTGCTTGTGTTTTTTGATTTTGTCGCTTTTATTAAGGCATTAAGGTTAAAATTTAAATGAAGAATCGTATGTTAATATAACAATACCTTTACACAAGTGTAGTTCGGCTCGGACATTTTTTGGTTGACGTTTCTTCGCGAGTGTGCATCTAAGTGGTTTAATGATAATATCATTAATTGTGATATTTAGTTTATTGTTAATCTAATTCATTTTGATATTTATTATTCTAACCAGGTGATGACTACGGCATACAGGTATGCCAGGACCCCAGCGCCGTGAAGGGTTGTTTTCCACCGTACTGCAGTAATCTTTGTGGTGTGGAGGACTCCAAATTCCCCTGCAACAGCCCTTGCGTTATGAATTCCTGCCATTGTAAGAAAGGTTACAGGTACACATCCAAGTGGAGCAAATGCGTCCCTGAAGGTGATTGCAACCTGTAACCATGAATCACTTCTCTACGCGACGGCCTGATGAACTGGTAATATTTCAATCTTATTATGATACTTCTTTGATCTCAATGTGATTACCGCTATCCGGTTCCCCCGTGGGATTGGAATTTGTAACTCCGGACCACGAAGCGATAGAAACTCAATGGTCAGACCTGAATGGTGTCGATTAGGGCAGTTCATGCAGCTACGCTGTTCTTTAATTTCATCAAGTGCAATAACTGATGTCGGTTGCTGAATGTAAGCTTCTTTTGAGGCGTTGGCGATTGACATCCACTCGTTTTTTGGTTTTTGTGATTATAGCCAATGCTAGAACGCAATAGTATCCGTTGACTAATAGATTGCAATAAATGGGAAGATCTGTTTTGTTTAATATAAATCTCCCTTCAGCACAACTATCATACATTCAACAAAATCCAAGTATATACTACATAGTTTACAGATAGCAGACGCAGTTCTCTGTCGCTACAGCTATTTGCTAGCTGGTGAAGTAAAGAAGACAAGTCACAGGCAAATTCAAAATTTTAACAATATGATGATCACTACTGTATGGTTTCGTCGAAATTCGTTACCGCGCACTAATAAACTGGAATCAGTTACCATCTGAACTATTCCCTGATCGATAGTCCTAGCGACGTTCAAAACAATTCCGTATTCCTGTGTAAAAGGCTGGCAACCACAGAACTAATGCAACACATTTCTATGCCTTCTGGTATTGCAAGTGTAGATAGGTGATGGTGTCATTTATCATCTGATGAGCCGTTTGATCGCTTGCCCGCTATCAACTTTTCTAGGTGGTAGAATCGATACTCAGTCGTCTGGGTAGGTACCACCGCAGTACCAGATATCGTCACCTGAAACTGTTCTGCACTTTTGTATGTTGGGATGAGGGCATTGCAGCTAGTGAAATAAAAGGGTATACCTAACATCTGTTGTCTCGGGTATCAGGCGCAGTGCGGTATTGACGGAGGATAATAACTGTCTATCCGTTGCTGGTCTCCTTCAATGCCGCTCTGTCATGGTTAAACGTATCACTTACCAGTAGGTGAGCGTCCTGATCGTCTTGTACACTTATAACATAACATAAAAAAATAAATCTCTTCTGACTCACCCGTCAGCCTGAAACACAGGTAATAAATGCATGGTTATTGTGGCAGGAGTATTGTCCCGCTCAATGTAACAGGTGAGATTGAGATCCTCATACATCGCCTCACCATAACGCATACAACCTAATGCATTGCCTCTGAATTTCTGCATTTGATTTTATTTTATATTTTACTATCCTTGTATTGTTTCCAGGGATGCAAGCAAGCACCTGTATCTGCTGACTGGAATGGTTTGCGATTTCGGAAATAAAGTATCTAAGGCTATCAGTTTTGGTTTTAATCACTCAACTCCCCTTTCCACTTATTCACTTAATAAAACTGTCTCAAAATCACCAAGGGTCAAATTACTTCTACCGATTACTTTAAATCTTTGATGAACCCATGTTAAAATAATCAGAGCACAGTTACGATATTTTAGTGTTTGTTAATTTAATATTAAAAAACCAAATAATTGATTTTTTGCGACACGTCTGTAGCCGAGATGACTGGTCAAGTCATGGAATATTTTATTCCTTTTTCTGACCTACCCTCGGCGCAAAGGCTTGTTCTAGGCTTAAAAATTGAGGCTGCTAAGCAGTAGGCTTACCGAGCGCGGTCTGATGCCAGATGTCGCAATGATCCAGATACAAATGAGAAGTAAAAATCATTTTACACCGCCGCTGAGTCCTGCAAGAAATTGATAAAAAGGGCTCGTTTTGACCATATACGTAGAACAGGGGCCATACTTGCTGGGAGTAAAACGCTTCCTCCACTGCAGAAGCCTGAAGGGTCATTGGATCATACGGCTAAGGATAAATTTATTTGCCCCCCTGTTTGCTTGTTTGACGCGAATATTTCCACCTATACTGCCTCCTTGTCAATTTGTGTAGCCGGAAATTAAAATCCACCAAAAGAAGGTGCTCAAAATACTTTGTAGTCTTGATGTGGGTAAAGCCAGTGGTCTTGACGGAATTCCTGCCATTGCCCTGTGAAGTTGCGCATCTCAATTGTCTCAAACTTTGACTCGCCCATATCGACTCATTATCCGCACTGGAGCTGTACCTGGATTGGAAGCTGGCTAACGTTCAGACTGTAACCCAAGAAGGGAAGTCGTACCGAATCAAGTGCCAAAAAAACTCTACGGCTATATAATATAGGTAAGTAGTGTGTTTGGCACCGACATAAAAATTATGAAAGAATTATTTAACCATACCTGGCTAAACATGTATTTTTAACTTTTTAGTGTGTATTTAACTTTTTAGTGTGTATTCGGTATTTTAATGATTTTTTATTATTTATTATAGGATTTTTTATTACTTAATATAAAATATTTATTTATTTTATTAATTTAGTTAGAAAAAACTTTATTGCTCACAAGAAACAAAAGAAAACGAAACAGCAACATTAACAGTACTGTAGGCGGAAAAACTGAGTTGACATACATATCATATAACAGTCGTATCATATGATTTCAGAATATGTAGTTCGTTATTTATATAACAGTGCAGCGAAAGATTACTACGTATATATTGAGTATATATTATCTTATATGTGCTACGACGTAAACCCACGAAGTATTCCGCACCAAGCGAATAGCACGTATGTCGCTGCTCATGAGCGCTAAATGTCCGTTGTCACCACGCTGGGCAGGTGGGTTGGTGACCGCAGTATGCATCAGTACGCAGGATGGCGCTGCTGCCCACCATCCGGTATAATATCCCGTTGGAGCAGACGAGTTCTAGAGTGGAGAACGCGTCTTAGCAAGCGTAGCGTAGGACGCCCGCACCGATGGACCGACGACTTGCGAAAGGTCGATGGTGGAGGCTAGATGTGGAAAGCGGAGGACCGGGATATCTGGAGCAATAGGGGGAATGGGGTCCAGCAGTGGATTGCGATAGGTTGAAGAGAGAGAGAATAGAACGTAAATACGTGCACGTAACAATAAGATATGTGTACATCTGTGTCAATGTTTGAACAGTTAAATATGTATACTTTAATACTAATGATACTTTGTTTACTTTAATAAATATATACGGTTGTGTTGCAACCACAGACATCCGAATATACAATTAGACTGGACAAGCCGCCAAGTTTATAGGCAGTCCCAGTGTCGCAATTTCTTTTTGGTTCTTACCTGTGAAAAGTTATTATATTTCTTGGTAAATTTACTGATTCATTGCGATGATGGCATGTTACAATTTCACAGGATGGCATTTTGGGAAAAAACGGTAATTTCTTCTAATATTCGTGCGTCCTGACTCGTCTCACAGAGCGTAAACTGGCAGCCAGTGTATGCTCATTGAGCTTACATTTGTCGCACTTAAAAACGCGGCTTGCCCCATCTCCTGTATTGGGAAATCTGTGGTTGCAACACATGTGTAGGATTTCGTTTCCGTGACAGTTCTTTGGTACTCGTACTTGGGGTTTTAGTATTAGTAGTTATAAAATAACAAGAAACATGAAATAATCTATGTTCTCGTTACTAGACGGATCGGGCTGGAATTTGGCATGCATGTACATGTTATAACGTAGGCATCCGCTAAGAAGTATTTGAAATCATTTTACCCAAGGGGATAAAATAGGTAATGAATATTTGTATGAAACTTTGTCAATTTTAAATCAATCGAATTGGGACTTTGCTACTAAAACGGAGGTATACCCTAAAAAGATTTTGATAAATTCCACCCGAAGGGTATAAAATATGACTTATTAACGCGAACGAAGCCGCGAGCAAAGGCTAGTTATCGTTATAGGTAGGGGGGTGGTTGTATGTTATTTTAATGATGGTGTCTTCTTCTCCTGATACACCCAACCCTTCGGATAGGGTTGAATCTACGATAAAGCTATCTCCATCCCTATTTTTACACTCCGAGTCTAGACGTCGATTAGATTCAGTCATTACTGTAGGGCCTATTATTGGGCTACCCACCACTTGTTAGGGTAAAGCTGCGAAGGCCACCTGCGGCCAACAGCGATAAGTCATTTCGAAAAAAGCGTGCTAAGAATACTTTTACCCGAGCAATAAATAAATAAATATTCACTGACATTCACACAGCGCCATCTAGCCCCAAGTTGAGCGTGAAGCCTGTATTATGTGTACCTACTAAACAATGGATACACATACATATACACATATTTTTTTGTAAATACATACATATCGTACAAAGAAAACACCCAGACCATTACAAACAGATATGTTCATGCATACATATGTTTGTAGTGCACGGGGATCGAACCCGGAACCCTTGGTGATGCAATCGACCTCTGAACCGCAACACCAAATGGGTCCCTTTCTGTTAGTCATCGGTGAATATTCACCGATCAATTATAATTATGTAATCCAAATACATAAGAGCGTCGGTGGCTCAATGGTGTGGAATGCCGCCCTCCTACCGGGAGGGCTAAGGTTAAAATCCCGTCACGTACCAATGTGTTTTCGAATTTCCGAAAAACATATGTACGTTATCCGACGCTCTTACGGTAAAGGGAAACATCGTGAGGAAACCTGCGCACGCCTGCGAAGAGATTCAAGGTGTGCGTGAAGTGGTCCAAACCGCACTGGCCCGCGTGGACGACTAAGGCCTAATCACCCTATACGGATAGGCTCGTGTCCCTCGGTGTATATATATCTTCTAAGATATACTTTTAAATCGAATGATTAAAAGGCAATGTTGTTTTTTATTAAAATTATTATTATTAGTATGCCAGCAAAACAATTAAATGACTATCTTAGATTTCGCAGTTTTAACTCCCCTCTATAAACGAAGTAGCTGGTTAAAGTTAGCGTTAACCAAAGTGATTAGTCCACGCGGACGAAGTCGCACGCAAAAGCTAGTAGATTTTGTATATATTTGGTATTTGGTATACTACTGACAATATTTTTTTTCAAAACCAAGTTAAGATAGCGCTGCACTAAGCAACTAAATGCGCAAAATAAACTAGCGACATCTGTGCAGTCGATATGGAAACAAGACGTTATATGCAAGGTTACACAGATGTCGTTTATTTTAGTTATATCTCTCATTAACAGATGGCGCTTAAAGCCATTTTTTTGCATTTTTACTAATTTGAACATTTGTTGGCATTAATTTTTTCATATAAGAGAATCTTGAGTGTCTGTTTGTAATATTGAAACAAACCTTTTATTTTCATTAATAAAGCCTTATCTTCCCATACGTTAACCTCAACTTTATACCTACCAAAAAGTTGCGTTTGGTAAACTTTAATTTTCATATTAATATATTTCGTACTATTGTTATTTTGTACGGTACAGTCAATGTAAATAAATTGAAATTAGATAAAGGTTTTTAAACGCTCACAGTATTTGTCATAATTTCTCGATCAACAAAATATATGTGTTCACCATAACTTTTTTTTATATTCTGTCCGTCTGTTTATTTAAATTAAAGGAAACATCGCGAGGAAACCTGCGCACGCCTGCGAAGAATTCAAAGGGTGTGCGTGAAGTCGTCCAACCCGTACTGGGCCCGCGTAGACGACTAAGGCCTAATCACCTATACGGGTAGCTTAATGAGCTGATTGTTTTGCGGGAAGGCCTGTGCTCTACAGTGGGCCGATTGGCTGATGATATGGTGCTGTATGATACCACTACAAACATAACCTCTTTTTATTTAGACGTACGAAAACAAAGTCCGGGCTGCAAATAGAGAAAATTAAAACTATTGCCAATTTAAAATACACAGTACAGAAACCAGGGAGTTACGTAACCTTAAAACAGTATTGTTATAATGATACGTCAGCATTTTTGTACCAGAAATGACGAAGTAATATTATTGTAACACTGTTTTAAGAGATAGCGGTAACCCCCCTGAACCCCAGACAAGGCTATGTCCTGTGGAGGTAGATTTAACCTATTGAACGCCGGGAATCCAGACACAATAGAAAATCTATTGTGACTGGCGCCTTAAGACGACATTGGCGGTCAAAGGGTTAACCACCAAGAAAACATTGTGTACGGCTAACAAAGATAATAACAATCTTTATATCAGAATATGAGATTTCAAATTTAAATAAATAAATATCCACTGATATTCACACAGCGCCATCTAACCCCAAGTTAAGCGTGAAGCCTGTAGTATGGGTACTAAACAATGGAAAAACATACTCAAATATTTTTTTTGTAAATACATACAAATTATACATAGAAACATCCAGACCAATACAAACAGACATGTTCATGCACACAAATGTTTGTACTGCCCGGGGATCGAACCCGGAACCCTTGGTGTTGCCGTCGACATCTCAACCGCAACACCAAATAGGTCGTCAAAAAAATAAAATATTAATCAATAGCATCGTCCGTCCATTATTATTCGTACGTCATGTTGTCAGTGATGCAACACAACAAAGGGCGCAAAGGGCTCTATGATTACTAATCTGGGTATGGTATTGTGATATGACTCCCGCTGGCGTTTCGATGGATAACAACGATCGAGTGTTTGCGATGTATCGATATCGATGAATGAAGAAAAGTCACGTGTATCGCAGAACCGATAGCCGTTGGAGTAGACGAGTTCTGGAGTGGAGACCGCGTTTTGGCAAACGCAGTGAAGGACGTTCGACCCGATGGACCGACGACTTGCACTGGTGGGGTGGACTGGCGCGAATAACAGTAAAAAAAAACAATGTAGTATTACAAATCATTGTTAAAAGTATTCGATGTTACAGGGCTCGATAGCATATAGTTAACGCAAGTCGCGATTATCGATTTTCACAATAGTCCGCCCGTGCTTTGGAAGCTGTTGGGCTGACGAGCCATCTGGTGTATTACACCAGATGATGATTATGACCATTAGGTCGAGACGTCGGCTATTACACCAAGAGTTCCGGGTTCGAGCCCCGGGTAGTATACACATTTGTGTGCATGAACATGTTTGTTTGTTGTGGTCCGTGCGTTGTCAATGTAGCTATGTATTTTTTCATGTTTCTTGTAAAAACCTTAGCGGTTTACAGAATATATAGTATACATACTACCTAAGTTTTAATAGTACGGTGCTTATACATAGTTGTGGAGAAAAAAGGTGTGACATACGTACAGACAGACAGACATGACGAATCTAATAAAGATTCCGTTTTTTGTCATTTGGATACAGAACCAAAAGATCAATACATCTATCGATACTTTCGAATATAATTCTATTTTAGCATGGCACATCCCTACACACTCGCCCCCTTAAATTTAAGTGATTGCTTTTCTATTAGACAACAAAATTCGCTACTAGCCACCGGCGGCGGTTCTCATTTGAAATACAATTTCTATTTGTTGCAGGAAACAAAACAATGCCAGTTTATATGTGTTTGAGTGGTTGTTATCGTATCAGAATGCAGTATTCGATTTTTGTAGGGCGCAAGTCCCAATCCCTCCACGTACCAATGTGTTCTCGAATTTTCGAAATTATATACACGTTTATCCGACGCTCTCACGGTGAAGGAAAATTTCGTGAGGAAACCTGCGCACGCCTGCGAAGAGATTCAAAGGCTGTGTGTGAAGTTGGCCAATCTCCTCACTGAACCCGCGTGGACGACTAAGGCCTTTACTCCCTTTTACGGGTAGGCTCATGCCCTCGGTGGGTACGTTTAATGAACTGATGATGTAATATTCCTACGAATAATTACTAACAAATATTGAGTTTTGTTACTAGATAGAACTATATACAAATATATATTATTATTATAACCACGTTAAAGGCATAGCCCTTAACTAATCTGTATAAGACGGGCTTGTGATGACGTTATAATGCAATCAGAGGCCGTTCCGCACAGCATACGCATCATCCCCGTAGACGCCGACGTTTATGCGCGCGAGATGAGAAATTATTAATAACTGCTGTTGTATAGTCAGCAGAGTAGACAATGAGCGGGTTTTCATGAGCTATTACCGAGTCGAAGAAACGTTAATTCGCTTACTTTAGGTACTGCAATATTTTCGGCTGTCCTAAGTCTATGTGAAGCAGCAGTGGACTGCGAGAGGTTGAAAAGAAAGAGCGAGCGAGTTACCTTTTTCGATGTTATAAGTGTACAGGACGCTCACCTGACGGTAAGTGATACGCCTACCCATGAAAGAGCATCATTGATGGAGACTAACAACTGACAGTTATTATTCTCTATCAATGCCACTCTGTGCCCGTCACCCGAGACCACAGATGTTAGGTCTCTAATACCCGGTAATTTCACTAGCTACAGTGCCCTCAACCCGAAACACGGAAGTACAAAAAACTTCTATTTCACGGGCTGATATCTGACACTGCGGTGGTACCTAAACGACTCAGTATGGTGTCTACCACCTAGTAAAACTACTACTACTACTTGTAGGTTACTAAGGGGGAGGGGGGTGTGATTTTAATTAAAAGATAAAAGGTGATGATATCACAGGTGACCAAAGATCTGGCAGCTACCTTGGACAAAGAACCAGTCTGGCAATCCAAAGGGGTAACGCTGCCAGTATTTTCGGTATCTTGCCGAAAGGGACTTCTTTTATTATATTTTTAGTTTGAATTATTTATTTTTAAGGGTGTAATATATATGTGGTGTGAAATTGTGTGACAGGATTAGGAATGCTGTTATACAGAAAAGTGTGGTCTGAAAGTAGATGTAGTGTCAAAAGTAGAAAGAGGTATGTTAGGATGGTATGGACACTTGGAGCGCATGAGTGAAAGGAGAATAGCAAAGCAGGTGCATTGTGCGAATTGGAAGGATACACGAGCAGGGGACGACCCAGAAAGACTTACCTTGACCAAATTGGTCAAGTCCTTAAGAAGGCTGGGGTCCCAAGTAAAAGGAATAAAAGAGCTTGTATGAAAAGATTGATGGATGTGAATGAAGCTAGGGAAGTATGTCAGGACCGCGCAAAGTGGCGTTCCATCATCTCTGCCTACCCCTCTTGGACCAAGGCGTGAGCTTTATTTATTTATTTATTTTATTTAATATATTAGTAATCTTTTATTTATTTAGTATATTTTTTACTTTAAATATAAAATAAACCATCAACTTGATTGCCGAAAACAATTTCGTTTACCCTTGCCCATTATCAATAATGCCGAATCACCGTTTTAATATTACCCCGCACAATCGTTAGCGGAGGTTCGAAACACGTTCACGAGAACTGCCGAAGGATTATTCCACAATACAATTATCGAATCAGTAACACTAGGTGGTTGTAAAAAATGTCGACTGCTGCGCAACAAACGAATGTTACCATTGAACGGTGTGATCAGTCATTGAAAAGCTTTATCATTACGATTAAAATTGAGCTTCACATTTTGAGAATAATATCCTGAGTAATAGGCTCGGATCCCGCGGGGACACGGGTCGGGGGTCCTTGGGCTTACTCACAGATTTACACGTACAGACGCGTTCGTTTTGTGTAACGATGCATTTTGTACCTACTTGGTTGACATTAAGTATACTACATAGATGAAGCAACACTATAACTTTTTTGATGGCTAATGTGGTGTAATCGGTTAAGATGTCAGTTTTTAAACCAAGGGTTCCGGGTTCGATTCCTGGGCAGTACAAACATTTGTATGCATGAACATGTCAGTTTGTATTGGTCTGGGTGTTTCCTTTGTATAAATATGTTTATCCGTTTGGTAATCAAGGCTATTACTTAGTTTAGGGCTAGATGGCGCTGTGTGTTTTACACAGCGCCATCAGTGAATATTTATTCATTTAATGAGTGAATATTTATTTATTGTAATTATTTAATCAGTATTTAGTATGAATTCGTTATTTCATGAAAGCATGTCATAGTCATAATAATATATCATAATTAGCCTCCCACTGCAGAGAACAGATAAGGAGAAAAAAATAAATTAAAAATTAAAAAAACCCCGACACAAGAACTTGAGTAATTTCCCTTTAAAAAGTAAAAAATAATAAAAGAAACTTAAAGTATCTAAGAATCTATTATTAATTCTAAAAAAACGTCGCGTTGGGGGACCGCCCCTAATTATTTCTTTCTTATCTACGATATTTTTCATAAGATGGTTACCTCTTTAGGCTTTTACCCAAGACTTTTTGAAGGAATTTCATGAAAGTTTTTTGAATTATTCCCTTAATTTCGTTTTTATGTTCATCTCTGTTACTTAATTAGACCATTTGTATTTAAATTGTTAGTTTAAGAGCGGTCCCCCAACGCGATGTTTTTTTATATATTTTTTATTTTTTAATTTAATTTTTATTTCATACTTTTTATAGGTAGGTTAGGTTAAGTTAGATTTTAGTATATAGACAGACAAGTCAAACTTATAACACCCCTGTTTTTGGCGGGGGAAATCGTCGATATTTTTTATTTCAGTGTGGTTTCATTTGAGTCCAAGTAAATTTGCAGTCATTCGGTTACTCTCCCCACTTTCACTCCTCACTACTTTTAAACGGCTCAACCGATTTTCATCAAACATGTCTAAGAACAGTGGCACATAAGTCACTTTTAATACAAAAAAAAACTTGAAATCACTGCACGCGTTCTGGAGTTATGATGCCACAGACAGACATACACACAGACAGACAGGCAGACAGACACGTTAAACTTATAACACCCCTCTTTTTGCGTCGGGGGTTAAAAAATAGGAAGTATAAAAATATAGTACACAAATATTTATTGTATGTATAGATTGTCGCTGTCATTCATTTTAGCAAGAAACTGTACTGTCTTAAGCAACAGGCAAACAAACACTCACATTTGTATTAATACAATGCACACATTTTTTTACTGCACGGTGATCAAACCCGGACCTTGGTAGAACATCTCGTCCACCACACGGGGCAGCAATAAAATAACAATATTATTTATAAAATCATTTTCAACGGTACCTACAGAGCTTAAAGGATGTTTCTAATTTGGATATATTTAAAGCTTTACCCACCTTAAGTGCCTAGCTACACTTTGACCTATCTGCATCTAGTATAATCTGCGTAAACAGCACTCACTCACCGGGGGGACCGAAATAATCCAGGCGTGTTGTGAAATCGAGAAAAATCCGTCTCGTTCGATTGTTGCCGTAAGCTGCCCAGTCACTCAACTGGAATAGCAATTTTTATGAACACCAACATCGTTGGGGAGTAATCTTTTGTTCGAGAACGTAATAGAATACGGATTATTGGTAGCGTCATGTGGATATCAAATTGAACTAAATATTGTTTTTTTGTTGAAGCATTTGATATGTTGTGACGTGTTAGTGGGCAATCGGATTTCTATACACATTTTATTTTTGATAAAATATATTTCATCATCAGCTCATTCAAATCCCGACACATGTATTTTCGAATTTTCGAAAAATATATGTACGTTATCCGACGCTCTTACGGTGAAGGAAAACATCGTGAGGAAACCTTTATGCACGCCTGCAAAGAGATTCGAAGATTGTGTGTGAAGTCGTCCAATCCGCACTGGGCCCGCGTGGACGACTAAGGCCTAATCACCCACCGAGGGGCACGAGCCTACCCGTATAGGGATACGGGTAGGCTCGTGCCCCTCGGTGGGGACGTATAATGAGCTGATGATGATGATCAGCTCATTATACGCCCCAAGGGGAAAAGGCCTTAGTCATTATCGTGGGTCCACCTGGGCGGTATGCGGTGGTACCTGCAACCTCCAGATCGGAAGGCAACAGTCTACACCAATGAACCATCGACACTCATACAACACAGCAGCATCTATCTCCAATTTAAGCAACTAAGATATATTTATTTAGTAATACTAAATAACTATAAATTTCTAGGGTACCGTAGCCAAATGGCAAAAAACAGAACCCTTATATAATCGTCATGTCTGTATGTCACTGTTTTCTTCGAAACTTAATAGGCTTAATTTCATACAAATAAAATGACAACCAAATTAATTATGCACACAAATATTTTTACTGCACGGGGATTGAACCTTTGGTGTGAACTTCTCGAACATTAACACCATAAGATCCGTCATTAAAAAGCAAAGTGTACATTTAATTAATTGGCCCTCAACTTCTATAAAACGGCAGCGAATAATATTTAGTATACGACCTTTACGTCATACATTTACTAGTAAATAATATACAAGCCGTAAAGCTTGATTGCTAAACAATAATTTATAGGGAAGCCATAAATCGTGCTAGCAATAGTAATTTAAACTATGAGCTTGTCGAGCTCCGTAACACCTGTTCATAATAGGCAGTAAATTACGTCTCTAGACCCGGAATCGAACCGCAACATCTTGTACAGATAAGTTATCAATTTATTTATAGAAGAAAGATTTTTTATTTAGTAGTATTACATATAACAGGAAGTGTCTTGCTATCCCGCTTTTATGACGCAAAATGCAAAGAATAACTTTAGTGTGTAGACTATAAACCTCGCACAAACGTATTATGTGCTCTGTTCAACCTATCGCAGATATATTATTTGCGCCAGATATCCCAGTCTTCCGCTTTTCTCATTCACCAACGACCACTCGCCAGTCATCGGTCCGGGCGTCCTACGCTACGCTTGCTGAGACGCGGTCTCCACTCCAGAACTCGTCTGCTCCAACGGCCATCGGTTCTGCGACATACGTGACCAGCCCACTGCCACTTCAATTTACTGATCCGGCGGGCTATGTGGGTAATTTTAGTTCTTTTGCGGATAAAATCATTTTTGATCGTATACCTAAGAGAGATCCCGATTATAGCTAGCGTTGAGTGACTTTGCGTTTGTGAACCAATCCCCCAGACAGTGTTCATGTCTCAGCTGCGTATGTTAGTACGGGTAGGAAGCATTGGCTTTCATCTTTAAGCATTGCGGAATCGTTGAGTCTTAGAGTTAATGATTCCGCAATCCTTAAAGACACTTGCCGAATAAAGCTTTAACGGCTTTAATGTAACAAAAAAAGCCCTTTGACAGCCGCTAATGGATATGTTCAACAAAAAAAGTTATTTTTCTATTGTGTCTAGAATCCTGGCGGTTAAAAGGTTAACATCCTTTAACTAACTAGACTGGTAGCAGATTTTTTCCAACATGATTGGAGGCCCTAAGTCAAGCATTGAAGAAGTCCAATGCTTAACTTAGGGCCTCCAATCATGTTAGCAGAAATCAGTGACACTTCAGTCATTGGGTTTCTTCATCACTGAGCATGTGTTTTAGTTACCGGCAGGTGAGCGAAATGTTAATCCCGTTCACTTAAAGTCATAAAAGGAATATTTTCCCTTTCTCAAACAACACTGCATCAGTCGTAGCATTAAGCACACAAGTCGAAATATGAAATAATAAAAATACATTCATATAAAACGTAGTAGGCAGTTGGGAAAGCCTGTGGCAACATCTCTCTTCTTTACGAGCCTCCCCGCTCGGCCATTTTTACTGTGCGAGGTCATCCCTTAAATTCTTTTTATTGCCACCCTTGTAAATCATTGCGTAATGCCCCAGTGCATTATCCGCGGGGAAACTTCATTATGGTCGGTTTAATGGTTCGAAGGAACGATAAAATCTAGCTGGTGGCTTGGACGGGCCGGTGGATGACGGTGTACGTGAATTGGGGGAAATTCGGGATATTTCCAATACACGTCTCCTCACCCTTTGATTGAAAGTCAAAGTTGAAATCTTTTTAATAAATTTATACCAACACTTCCAACCATAAAAACAATATCATCATCCATGATGATGATGATATTGTTTTTTAAAACGCCTTAAAACGCCCACAATAGGTCATATCGCACAGCCACATATTGTATTGGGAAATCTGTGCGCACAGCAAAGCTGAGAGGAGTGAAACTATAATCAGCTGTGAAACTAAAATGAATCTCAAAATACTATTTAGTTTAAGGCTAGACAGGTATAGATTATCTGTGGTGCTGAACAATTTCATTCTTTAACACAGATTTCCCAATACAGGAGATGGGGCAAGCCGCGTTTAAAGTGCGACAAATGTAAGCTCAACGAGCATACACTGGCTGCCAGTTCACGCTCTGTGAGACGAGTCAAGACGCACGAATATTAGAAGAAATTACCGTTTTTTTCCGAAATGCCATCCTGTGCAATTGCAACATGCCATCATCGCAATGAATCAGTAAATTTATGAAGAAATATAATAACTTTTCACAGGAAAAGAAATTGCGACACTGGGACTGCCTATAAACTTGGCGGCTTGTCCAGTCTAATTGTATATTCGGATGTCTGTGTTCTTTAAGTATAGACTTGTATCTTTCTACAACTATATGTTTGTGTTTTGACATTGCCTTGCTTGATTATACGACGCTTGGGATGGTTTACGTTACCCTGAATATTATCATCAAAAATTTCCTAGTGTGTACTGATCGGGAAGTATAGAATCAGACACAACACATTGACCTTCATTTCGTCGTATTTCGAATAAACCTTCATAAGTGTATTACCAATGTATTTTCCAATTTTCGAAATTATATGTACATTTAGCCGATTCTCTTACGGTGAGGACACCTGCGCACGCCTGCGAAGAAATTAAAAAATTGTTCGTAAAGTCGGCGTAATACGTTTGGGCCCGCGTGTATGACTAAGGCCTTTGCCTCTCGGTGGGGACGTATAATGAGCTGATGATGATAATGTTTTCCGTCGTTAAATTCTCATAGTACAGACTCACATTGCATGTTGCATGTCTCATACTTTCGGGCTAGATGCAGCTGTGTCTGGTGACATTTATTTAAGGGTTCAGTTTCCATCACATAGACGTACGTTTATATCTTACGAACGATTTAAAAGACAGGATCTCCTTATATGTACTTATAAAAAAGTCTCAACTTACACCGTATCGTGTGGTCACACTAGTAATAGCCAGCGATACATCAGGTGCAATTTGTTGCGATGGCGCTGCGATAGGTGGCGGCCTGCAACGTACTTTATTGCCCCATAAAATGTGTGCCGACTGTTCTGGGCCAATGCTGTACGTATTGTTTCGGCGTTAAGGAGTAAGCTTTTGAGGGGAAAGTGAAATGTGGGAGATATAACAAACGTTCACATAGAGTCAGATGATTGTGATTTAGTACAAATACAATACAAGAATACAAAATGTTTACTTCAGGAATTTAGTCTTATATTAAGTAGTTGGTGATTTTTAAGCTTAGTTGCTTGTGTTAGACAGCACTGCTTTCCCATGGCATGGTTAAAAATAGACTTTACCATCTATATAACACGAGTAATCATATATTAACAAAACAACAAGAATGGTAGAGTAGTTAGTGAGTGTGTTGTGTGTGTATATCTATTACACGCGTGTGTGTTCCATGAGTTTTATGAATAAATTATAATAAGATAATAGCAATTCATTTCATAAAAGCAGTTCTATTTCAGCATAACTTTTTGTTTGGAGCCATTGAGTAAGTTTATATTTCAATCTTGTGTAGTTAATATTATAAATATCAATTATTTATTAATTATAGAATACACTAGCAGCTCTAATGACATATTGCCTCTGCGTAAAAGATGTCTGTAAATATATTGTAGACGGGAGAAAACGAAAGTTCATTCAATAACTCACTAATATTTTAAACATCGTGAGGAAACGCCTGCGAAGAAATTGAAAGGTTGTGCGTGAAGGCTTCTAACCCGCACTGGCCCGCGTGGACGACTAAGGCCTAAACACCATATACGGGTAGGCTCGTGCCCTTCAGTGGGGACGTTTGATGAGCTGATGATGATGATTTAAAACATAATCTTACACGCACTGTTTGGGTCATGCTACTCATGCTTTATCCCGAGTGGGCCAGCTCAACCGGAGTGATACTACGGACGTACAGAAAACCGAAGTGACATCGAGTGAGTCGTGTTAAACCACTTTTGATGTATCTTATCGAGTGAGTCGTGAAACAACGTGTTGTGATGCCATCGAGCGAATGAGGTTATTAAAGGCTGGCAAGTACGTAAAAGTTCAGTGCAAAGTCAAAGTGAAAAGTCCATTTATTAAAGCTTACAAAAAGCACTTATGAACGTCAAAAAGTACACAATATACATCATCATTGAAAATACCAAAGTAAAGCACAAAAAATAATTTTGATTCTACAAAAAGAAGAGCTTCTGTGGTTTGGTCTGTTGAGAAAGAACACCTGAGAAAACTCAAAAGTAGAGCCTTTTTAAACAATGATTTTATGTACAAATATTTTATAAACACTGAAATAGCTGAGCAGTTTAGTACTGAATAGTCCAGATATCTGTTAAATTAGAATAAGTAGCTAAAATAACCTGGTTAATTATAAGTAATTCTCATTCGTTATTTATTTCAAAAGTTTTGTTTATTCTAAGTTTATACATGTCGCTGTAAGTAGGGACGTTTGAGAATATTTTTGCTTATCATCATCAGCTCATTAAACGTCCCCACCGAGGGGCACGAGCCTACCCGTATAGGGTGATTAGGCCTTAGTCGTCCACGCGGACCCAGTGCGGATTGGACGACTTCACACACAACCTTCGAATCTCTTCGCAGGCGTGCATGAAGGTTTCCTCACGATGTTTTCCTTCACCGTAAGAGTGTCGGATAACGTACATATATTTTTCGAAAATTCGAAAATACATTGGTACGTGTCGGGATTTGAACCTCAGCCCTCCCGGTAGGAAGGCGACAGTCCACACCACTGAGCCACCGACGCTCTCTATTTTTGCTTATATTTGATTTTAAGCTCTCCATTCCTCGATCGATGTCTAGTCCAACAGTGGATAATGAAATGGATAGTGAAGCTGTATGATTGCTGAGTAAAAGGCTTTGTGGTGACTTCTTGTCTTTATAAAGCCACTGCTGTTACCAAACAAAATATTTTTTTAATAATTTGGTGAACGTTCGTAAGTTCATTCTTTCTTTTCTTACCTGTCGGGATGTAAGGGGCTTAACATTATTGAACTTTTAATAATCTTATAACATTCATTAATATTAACACCAATTTTCCAGTCTTAGTACATAAGAGCTCTCTTTGTGCCTTGATTTGTTTGACTAAATACATTTAAGCTTTAATTTTCTATCTTTGAAATAAACAAAGCGTTACTTAGTTGTACACTTTTACCGCATTAAGCAAATAAACGTCAGCTAAAAGACGCAAATATATCAGGGCGCTCCCAAAAATACAGTGCACTTAAACCCGCACAATCAACGCAAAACTCAAAGTAAACGGGTACATGAGTAAAACAGCCATTCGTCCTTATCCCAGTGATGTACGAGCTGGAATCGCATTAACTTTTTGATCACCCAATTTATCACTTAAGATTTGTGTTTCGAGTATGGCGGGATCTTGTCGTGTTCTGGAAAATAAAGATTTTTATTTGAACACAAAATATATGTAGCTGGTAAAATAGTTATAGTAGGGAAAGTATTTTGCTAATTTTGACTTTATTTTACTAGTTGTAATTCGGTACTGAGTCGTCTAGGTAGTACACTGCAGTGCCATATTATCGGCACGTAAATAGAAGTGTTTTGCACTTCTGTTTCGGAGTGAGGCACTGTAGCTAGCAAAATTACCATTTGTTTCAAAAGTGGTGTTTCGAGAATACTTCAATGCAGTAGACTCCACCATAGTTGAGATCGTCACTTCTGACTTATCACCCATGAGTTTTGAATGGTTTATGATATGTCTTATGGCAAGAAATACGTTTTTTATGAATCGTTAAATAACATTTAGGCTTACTTGCTTACATAGTTTAACTCATAGATTTAGATTGTAGCACGCTAAAGTATCTATTAAGGTTTAATACTGCATTTTTGGAGGAGCTTAGAATTACAGCTTTTGACGTTTTGCGTGACTCATATAATTCAGCATTCGCATCAATGATTCCTAGGCATTCATTTGTTTAGTCTAATTGCTAACTAATTCTTGAAAAAATAATAATTTGTCCATTAAACGGCCTACAGTAAGTTCTACTCTCATCACAATAACTCAAAACAGTATTCGCAGTATTTTATATGGTAGTCACAAAGATAAATCATATAGATGGAGGGTACAAATATCAAATTTAACTTAAAACCAAACTTAAATGTTAAACCTATATGAACTTTTCATACTTACAAATCTATGGTTGATATACATTTTGACAAAAATATCCTCCTTAACATGAATCTATGAAATGCTCAATAAAGATTGTGGGAGTATTCCGAGAACATTCCAGAAATGCATGCATATTCATAATTATTCATTCCCTAATAACTTCATCATATGCATCCAATATTGTCAAAATCATTCAAATTTCGAACAACACCACCGAGCCGTGCAATTAAACGTATTAAGATTTACGGAACCATGCAGTGTAGGCGCGCATTTATCGAGTATTTTATTACACACAAAATTAAGGGTCGCAATAACAAATTGAAATCGTCCGTTTGCGGCGAACGCCGCAATTAAGGCGGGCACATAAATCGCGCGTATCTGATGCGGACATGGAAGAGGCGTTGCGGTCGGTTGCAACGGCCGTAGGCACTGGGTCTAATGCGAATTGACGTGTGCACACTATACTAAGTATAGTTGTGTCGTCGGCAGATGGCGTTCTCTCTCTCTCTTCAACCTATCCCGGTCCTCCGCTTTTCTCATCCAGCTTCCACCAGCGACTTTCGCAAGTCGGTCTATCGGCCGGAGGGCGTCCTAGCGCTACGCTTGCCAAGCCGCGGTCTCACTCCAGAACTCGTCTGCTCCAACGGCCATCGGTTCTGCGACATACGTGACCAGCCCACTGCCACCTCAACTTGCTGATCCGGCGGCTATGTCGGAACTTTATTCTCTTACGGATTAAATCATGGCGAGATGGGTTGGCAGGTCTGAATCGCGGTATTTAAATATAAATAAATATCCACTGACATTCCACAGCCATCTAGCCCAAACGTGAAGCCTGTATTATGGATGCTAAACAACGGATAAACATACTTATATATTTTTTTGTAAATTAAACATATTATACATCGGAAACACCCAGACCATTACAAACATACATGTTCATGCACACAAATATTTGTACTGCCTGGGGATCGAATCCGGAATCCTTGGTGTAGCAGCCGACGTCTCAACCGCTACACCAAATGGTCGTCAATTTTTGTACAAAGCACAAATGGACAACCTCACAAAATTTGGCGTGGAATAGCGCTGTTTCGCAGAGAAATGGTTACCGAATCCTCTTTCTCATATTTACATTTCCCTCTCAATTTTTTAATGTTGACAACTTACTTGTTTTTTCTCGACGTTGTAAGTATCCGTGGGAAGAGGTATCGTAGGTGGTAGACTCGGTAGTGAGTCGTCTAAATAGGTATCACCGCAGTGCCAAATAGTCCCGTGAAATAGAAGTGTATACTTTGTGTTTCGGGATGAGCGTACTGTAGCTAGAATAATTGCCGGGTATAAGAAACTAATATCTGTTGTCTATGGTGACGGATGTATTGCGGCATTGATTGATAATAATAACTGTCTATCAGTGGTTGGTCTCCTTCAATGCCGCTGACATGGTCAGGCGTATCACTTAGTAACATAAAAAAGCATTAGGTGATCATTCTTCACGTTTGCTTACCTATGAAATTAATTATAAAACTTACAAGGGTTCCGGGTTCGACCCCTGGGCAGTTCAAACATTTGTGTGCATGAACATGTCTGTTTGTATTGGTCTGGGTGTTTTCTATGTATAATATATATGTATTTACAATAAAAAGTGATTAATATGTATGTTTATAAATAAATAAATAAAATCCGTTGTTTAGTATCCATATTATACAGGCTTAATGCTTAGTTTGGGGCTAGATGGCGCTGTGTGAATGTCAGTAGATATGTATTTCAAAATTCAAAAAATCAAAATTCTTTATACAAATAAGGCTTACAAAAAGCACTTATGAACGTAAAAAATACACAAAAATATAATTAAAACACTAAACTAAAAATATGAATTTTGATGCTTTGAAAAAAAGCGCTTCAGTGGTTTGGCCTGTTGAGAAAGAAGCACCCAAGAAAACTCAACAGTGTAGCCTTTTTTAAAAACAATTACTTAATGTAACAATATATAAATACTGAAATAGCTGAGCAGTTTAAAATCACGGATTTTTATCACATAAATATTCGTCAATAGTGTAGTACCCTTTTTTGAAAGGTGGTTTTTTATTCTAGCTTTAAACATGTGTTAAAGGTAACTCGACAATATTTTGCGGTACCGTATTGAAAAACTTCATATTTCATTATTCATTATCAATACCAGTAAAAGCTCCAGTGCAATTACCAAAAGTTCAAGCAACACATTTCCAATTAAGGAATAAAAATAGCATTTCAGCAGCACAAAGAGTTGAATTTGTGCAAGACGTCTAACTTTTGTTCAATTCAACTTGCAGTAGTAAATCACTGCTCGTTCACCAGTTCAAAGTAACCCCATAAACAAACCAGCCCATATCTAAACTATTAAAAAAGTGCACAGCGGAACAGCAAAAATAGGAAACAGAGACATAAATAATACCCAGTATCGGCAGGCTTGCCTCATAAATATCGAGCTCGTGAGTTCAAAGCGATCTGGTAGCAATATTGTACAAGCCGTGGTGGTGATACGAATTCGATTTTTATTTCCTAAATATATAGGGGTAAGGTTGAAAATTGTCGTGTGTAGTTTTTGTCGTGTTTACTCAAGGATTTCGCAACCGTATTCGCAGTCGACGCTGTAAGCACTGATAGATGTTGGATAAATGATTAGTGGTAATGCTGGCAAAAATGTGCCACGATTCGTCGATGTTTGTGCAGGAACACAGAGTGTTGTTTCTGTAAACTTTGGATTGCAATTTATACAGTAAGTTCCTTTTTATATGCTACTTTGTTCGTAGACTTTGTGGGGTTTTCTGAGATGCAGTTCTACTGTACGTTACTCGTTCCATCATCATCAGCTCATTGATCATTTATATACGTCACCACCGAGAGGCATGAGCACACAATAGTAAAGGGTATATCTGTATAATGCCTTAATCGTCCAAGCGGGCTCAGTGCGGATTGGCCGACTTCACATCTTTGAATCTCTTCGCAGGCGTGCACAGGTGTCCTCACGATGTTTCCTTCACAGTAAGAGATTCGGATAAATGTACATGTAAATTCGAAAGTTTAAAGTCATTAGTGGCGGGATTTGAATCTGCATCCTTAAAATCGAAAGGCAACGTTCCACACCAATGAACCACCGACGTTCTGCTCGTGCCGTTTCGTGTAAAATATGCAATTCATTTGTATTAAATGCATATACGAATTGACATGTTCATGTAAAGAATGTTTGCCCGGGTAACTCTTGGTGTATTAGCCGACGTTTCAACCATTACACCAAATGGGTCGTCTTGAATATTGATACTTATTTCCAAAGTATTCAAAGATGACAATGTAAAATACCGCAATTCCTATAAAATTCCCCAAGATGAATCTCATAGCGCAGTAACTAACGGCGATAAATAATCTGCCGAGGCGTAAATCACGCAAAGTGGCGCGACCCCAAATATCAGAGGTTAACCGCACGATAACTATAATTTATATGAACCGGGCTCGTTCGGTTGAGATGTGGTATGAGGCTAAGAGCTAACATAAGGTTAATTAATAACGTGATATTTACAAAGCTATTGTACCTCAGGAAGATCATGTTCTGTGCGTACCACCTTTAAGCAATCTTAGCCCAAAAATTTTATCTTGAGTGCTTCGAAAGGCGTTAACACTAACATTTTTAGACCAAAAATTAAAGCAAATAAACGATTGCACAAATAATACCATGATAGTATTTTCCCATTGTTCATCTTCACTGCCCTACCCTTACCTACAGACGTTATACCCTAGTCACCGAATAATAAATATAACTATTATCATTAAACCTGATTTCACTAGGTAGAGTGATCTTTTTCTGAAACACATAAGTGTATTGAAACTCACCTATTTTACGAAATCTGACATCACGTTGACGACTTAGTATCCAGGTTACCACCTAAAAAATATGAAGCTTAAATCAATAAAAAATATTGTTCAAAACATTACTTTAGTGAAAACTCTCTCTCTCTTCAACCTATGGCTATCTATTGCTGGACTCCATCCTGCTCCCTCATTTAGTGCCAGATATCCTGGTGCTCTGGCTTAACTCAGCCAGCCTCGCTACGCTTGCGAAGACGCGATCTCCACTCCAGAACTCGTCTGCTCCAACGAGCATCACTTCTGCGATGTACCTACAAGCAAGTCCATAAAAGCTCCAAATATATTAAACTCTTAATAAATAGAAAAATGGCGAAACGATCTAAAACGGAACGTGCCTAACAACCCAGTACGATTGTAGACGTCAATTCTTCAATAATAAATGGGCGTGAATGCCGCCCTGGAATTCTTCAAATCTCCGCCCATCTTCAGCAGTTAATGAGAGACTTCTGAATGTTTTAAATTGGAGTGGTCTCTAATCGTTAGATTGTCACAGGATGATATTGATTGAGCGGACATGTCAAATGATAATTGGTGTTTTAAGGGTCCTTTTACGAGAAGATGGAGGACGCTTTGCTGAGCAGAATATAAATACTTCTTTTGAAGTACTTAACGTTTCTGTTTGATTACTAAATTGAAAGAGCCAATAGCTCTTTTAAGGGCATATAGAGTAAAAATACTAAGTCCGATGGTGCGGAAAGGTTCTTGAGTGGCATACATGATATGCAAAAAAGCGTAGGCCAATGACCAACCAGATGTCTCGAAGATTATATAGCTGAAATGGCATGAAAGCCGATGGATATTGACTTCTAGATATGGGTCTACGTGGAAGTAATTAGAAAACCTACCGTTTTAAAGTAGATATGTGTAAGCTATAATGATGTTAAAAGCTAAAAGCTTATGTTTGGAAAGTAAGGGGAAATAACTTTGGTAACAATTAAGTAAAGTATTCTGAAAAGTATTAGCAAGACTTTTTATAAATTAAGTAATAATGTTTAAAAGCAATTAATATTCATGTTAAATTACTGTCGTCTAGTTGATACGAGACTATATATATATATATGTATAGCGTCGGTGGCTCGATGGTGTGGACTGTCGCCCTCCTACCGGGAGGGTCGAGGTTCAAATCCCGCTACGTACCAATGTGTTTTTCGAAAAACATATGTACGTTATCCGAAGCTCTTACGGTGAAGGAAAACATCGTGAGGAAACCTGCGCATGATGGAATTCACGCACAACCTTTGAAGAAATTCAAAGGTTGTGCGTTAAGTCGTCCAACCCGCATTGGACCCGCGTGGACGACTAAGCCTAATCACCCTATATGGGTAGGCTCGTGTTCCTCGGTGGGGCCGTTTACTGAGCTGATGATGATATATGTTTAAAAGGCCTGCAACGCATTTTGTAGATCCTTTGGTGTTGTAAATGTCCATGGAAGGCAGTACTAACTTTTCTTCAGGTCTGTCAGCTCGCTTGCCCCCTATTTCATAAAAAAGGAAAATTACGAATAAAATGAAAATAGTAAATTGACTCTGTCTCTTTCAATTTTATTATCTCCTTCATTACATCAGTATCCGCTGCTGAACATAGGTCTCCCCCATTTTATTTGTGTTTTAGTCGTGCTCATTACCTAAGCATAAAATCTCTGAATGAACTAGTGCTTAAAATTCTAATACAGATTCATGTTAATAGAATTTTGGTCATAGCTGCAAATATTATTGGCAATCGCAATGACCCCTCCATTCGCTAAGAACATCAATTCTACGTTATCGCAACACAAATAATAGGCGCCCAGCAACAAATCATAATGGTACCCTAAAATTACGACGTGCCTACTTCCTCGATTCGAACCATTAGCGAAATCCTCAACTGTGAGAGGCGTTGAACTGTTGGTTGGAGTACGTCATTAGTAATGGGCGGAGCGATGGCGGGTGGGCTAAAGACCGGGTGAAAAATACGGGCAAAATATACTTTTGAATTGGTAACACGAATATATTTTTTTAGTCTGTGGTCTTAACGTTGATCGCTGAAAGTTTAGGTCGGTGCGTGATCTGGGGGACGAGGAATCAAATCACTTTTTTATGTTAATATGTACTTGATGAACAAGACGCTCACCTGATGGTAAGTGATACGCCTGATCATGACAAAGCGGCATTGAAGAATACCAGCAATTTATAGACAATTATTATTCTCCGTCAATGCCGCACTGCGCCCAACACCAGAGACAACAGATATTAGATCTCTTACGCCCGGTAATTTTACTAGCTACAGTGCCCTCATCCCGAAACAAAACTGCACAGCACTCCTGGAAGATATCAGACACTGCGGTAGTATCTACCTAGACGACTTAATACCGAGTCTACCACGAGTAAAATTTGTACGATTTTGCCAGTTTCTTCTTTTGCAAGCTCAGTCACCTTATTGTTAAAAAAAAAGAAGCTTTCGGTCGGCACAATCTGAGGATAGTCGTTAACACCAACCGCTTTAAGAACTGCTTGGTAGGTTATGGCCAATATCCTTATATCTATGCTGACTGCTTTTGCGACGTTTATGCTATTGTCGAAACTGAGGCAGGCCTTTACACTAGTGGTGCCAAACTCTGAGCTTGGGAGTAGAGCAGTTATTTGGTGTGAAGTATAAAGAATTATGTTTTATAAATAACTTTCTGTATTCATGATTTTACCAAATATATAGACAGCCCAGTAAAGGTAAGCAACTGGCAAGGGCACAATGCAATGTTTAACGTATACCACAACTTAAAAAAACAAGTAGTACATGATCGATATGAATATTAAAGCAGAATAAATAAATAAATTGACGCAGACGTCTAAGTTAGATTATTGGCTACGATATCGGTTGGTATGAACTAACCGATCATCATTCCGTCATCATCAGCTCATTAAACGTCCCCATCAAGGGGCACGAGCTTACCCACCATCCATCATTCCAACTTGATGGTAATTTTCAATTTACAAGACAGCCTTAAATGAAGTTTTAATATGAATAAGCTCCACACGCAACGAACAAATAAACAACAAAACATCTGTTGGAAAAACAACTCACGGCTTCGGTTCACCAAAGCGAATTACCATCACAAAATAACTAACCAGGCGTTTGAAATCACAATACACACACTGCTGGTGACATCCCGTTGAAGAAAGTCGAGTCTGTCCCTTAACAAGGCACCCTGCGGAGTCGACTAGGCGTTCCGCCCGGCCCATCCGGCTCGAAGGACCGAAACTGGAATAAATTACGGAGCCATACAAGTCCGAAATTATTGTGCTCAGCTATTGATGTTTTCAATGCAAATTCAGTATGTTGTTTGTGATTGTTGGTAATAGCAAAGGTGAACACGGTCTTTGTATGTGCATGAGTTGGTAAATACAAGTTGTACCCTTTGTTCACACTCTCTTGGTGGTTTTTGTGTAATCTATCATCACAAATGCTTGAAGCACTTTCTTCTTGTTAATTAAATACCATATAACTAAAAAAGTTGGGATTGTTTAATAAGCATAGTGTAAATTCATACTTATTTGGGGTTAGATGGCACCGTTTAAAAAATAAATAAATTCATAAATTAGTAAAACAATTTTCAAATGTTAAATAAAACGAGAATGCAACTACAATAATTTAAGTGCCGCATATGTGACTATTTTAGGGCAAAATATTCTCAGAAATAAATTGGCCCCACTTTAAATAATAAAATTCTGGCGTTGAGCCTAAAACGGGGCTAGAATGTAACAAGACAACGCCGTCGCAGCTTGCCATATCTATTGTAGCTCTTACTATGGGTATTTCAATATGAAATATCATGAATATGTTAGTCAAAGAAAGACATACAATTAATTTTAGGATCTCAGAGTTGCTGATTAGGTCTAGGAGAACTAAAATGCTTTAGCACGTTAGGCCAGTTCAAGAGGAGTGATACCACAGCTTTGTGTTTCGATTGAGGAGTGAGTTTACCAGAAGTCTAAAATTCCTCCTTTCCCCTCTCCATTATCCCTTTCCCTGTCTTTTTGTTCACTTCTTTGCAGACTGATACTGAGTCGTCTAGGTAGGTACCACCGCAGTGCCCGAAATCGTCCCTTGAAACCAGAGTGGTATGCACTTTTGTGTTTCGGGATGAGGGCATTACAGAACTATAGACATAATATCTGTTGTCTCAGGTGACAGGCACAGTGCGGGTTTCAGGGGTGATAATAACCCTGTATCAGTTATTGGTCTCCGTCAATGCCGCTCTGTCATGGTTAGGCGTATCACCTACATTTAGGTGAGCGTCCTGGTCGTCCTGTACACTTATAACATAAAAAAAAGGTTGGCGATGCAGTGTGAGCTCCTTCGGGGTAACGAATGTATATATCACAAACACGCCATATATTTTTTTATAGACTTCTCGCATTTAACCCTTTGAACGCCAGGAATCCAGACTATAGAATATCTATAGATTCTGACACCTTTAGTTATCATTGAGGTTCAAAGGGCTAATATCACATGGTTTTCATAGCTTCGCCAGAATGGCAAGTGCAGGTGGCTTCGTAAAAAAATGAAACGAGCCTTTTTTTACTGAGAGCATTTTTATTGTGTACATCCTTGAGTACACATTAAAAATCTTGGGACTCTCGAACCTTAGCTTAGGTCGTTGTAGGGGGAGAATAGGTAATCTAGACATGTTTGAGAAGAAAGACAACATGAAACGTGCCTGTAACGCGAATAAGTACTGGTCGAACCTACCTACTTAGGATTGCTATAGCGGTATGGTGTAAGAAAGAAAGCATTTATTGGCTAAAACAACACAGATAAATTAACAAACAGCAAACAAAGACACATTTTTTAACGCCTTGGGTTGTTCCTCTCTAGGAACAAAACAGTTATTAAAAAAATGGCAGAGAATGAAATAAATAAAATTAAACAAACATAATCGGCCGTTAAGGGAATCGGCCGTTACGTTTCATCAAAGCACACGCATAGAAACTTGCTCCCACAATAATAATTCAAAAGGAGTGTGAAAAGTGAACAGTTTTTCATAAAAGTTGTATAGAAATGTGAAGCTCGAAACAGTGCATCATTTGGTTTAAATTAAACCATATTTTGATAATTTTAAAGTGTAATTAAAATATTATTTTAAACTGTGACGGTTACGAGTAATTTTGGTAAAGTGACCGTAGTGACTGGCTGCCGCGACGAGACAAAAGGCTGAACTTTGGCCCATTAACAGCTAAGTTTTCTGCCATACCATATTTTCGTTTTACATAAGAAGTTAACTCGTGACTGAAGTCTCCACAACTCGACTTCACTGTATCAGAAGCCGTGGTTCGAATCCCGAGTCCGCCTTAAATTTTTTATTTTTTTTTTTGAGTAATTACTGCTAAGAGCAGTCTTGCAGGCGTTTGGCAAAGTTTTTTTGCAATGAACTGCTTGGCGTGCAATAACCCGGCTGGTAAAGAGGTCCGCCTCTTATGCAAAAAATGTAATGGAAGCTATCACTATGAATGCGTCGGTATGCCGCCTGAACTATACAAGGAGATAGTGCGAAACTCTAATTCAGCTTGGCGATGCCCCCCGTGTAGCAACATCACGCGACGAAAGAGAGGAGACGAGACCCCAGCACGAAAGCACTATGAACAATCGCCACCAATACACGCCAATGCGGATATGTCGATATGCGACGATTCATCACAACATGACGAGAGTAAAATGAATGACTCTTTTTTGCATTATAATGTTAGTAGTCGGGGTAATACAGACATGAAAAAAATTATAGAGTCCGTATCAAGTATGTTGGATACTAAATTAGCAACCGTAAGGTATGATTTGGGGCAGATCGATACAAAACTGAGTAGTACCAAGCAGGAGATATTCAAGGAAATGAAGAGCGAGTTTATTCAAGCTGTAGATCAAATAAAAAAAGAATTCTCTGACACCACAGAATTCTTAAGCAATCAAATAAAAGATTTTAAGTCTGATCTATGTGTAATTACTACAAGGGTAAATGATCTAGAACAAGAAAATTCTCGTCTAGTTTCGGAGTTGATGGACCTCAAGAAGAAACAAAATTCTCAACCGGACTTATCAGCACTGGAATATAAAATTGAAGATATTCAAAACCGAGTTAAATGAACGAGATCAGATGCTTCTTGTTAATGATGTAGAAATAGCAGGAGTCCCGGAATACCCTGAAGAATCAACTGGACATATAGTTCAATCAGTAGCCTTAAAATTAGGACTGATAATAGAGGATCGAGACATTGTAAGTGCGGATCGTGTAGGGCCACCCAGGCGAGCTTCGGGAAAGGAAGTTCGTCCACGTCCATTAGTCGTAAGGCTGGCCCGCCGTTCGGTACGAGAGGAATTACTGCGTAGTGCACGCATACGTCGTGGCGTCAACACTAGCGACATCGGTCTACCGAAACACTAGTTTATGCTGAGAATGGTTCCTTTTGCTTAAGTTTTTAGTTCTTTATGTTATACTTTAAATATTTATGTTGTTTTTACTTAGCAATAAATCTTATTTTATTTTTTTATTTTTTTTTATAAATTAAACAGATTATGAAATACAAAATGTAAAAGTATAGGTGTTCGTTTAATAAAATAAACAGGTGCACTTTAAATAATAAGGAACTAACTTGAATTGTTTGCCAAAAAGGTCCCACCTGAGCTCCTCACCTCAAATGAAACGATTCTTACTTACAAAGAATGTTGCGTCTTGGCAAGCGGTAGGTATGATTTTTAATTTAAAAAATACATTGCTACTTATTGAGTTCTGTTGTGTTCTTTTTTCTCAACGATTAAAGCACTTCTTTTCGGCTTTTTACTTTGTTTAATACAATGTTTTTTTATTTGTGTGATAAATATTGACTTTTTAGTGCTTTTTCTTAAGTTCAGGTTTAAAAATACAGAATAAAGTTTACAAAACTTCGATGAGTGCTGTGAGAACTGATAGTTGGAGCACTGTTTTTCATAACTTCTATGCGCGCTCGTTCTAAAGGCGTAATGGGCAAGCGACTGCCAAAATAAATGTTGCTTAATACGCCGAAACTTTTGAAATATGCTTCGCTTAAATGTGCCGCTGAAAGCGTCGTAATTTTCCCCTTTTATGTTGCAAGTTCTGTCTTTTTGTTTGTTACATGCGTCTTTTTTATTGTTTAGCTGACGTCTGCTGGTTTTATGTCTCGCGCGGCTTGTGTTGCCACTGGTGATTTGTTTAAGTATGTTATTTCAATTACGTCATTTTTTTTTAGAAAGTGTACAGGATGATCAGCATGCTCACCTGATGGTAAGTAATTCATCTGACAGGGCGTCATTGGTTGGGATCAACTAGTAATACACAGTTATTATTCTCCATCAATGCCTCAATGTGCCTGGCACCCGAGACAACAGATGTTAGGATTCTTATACCTTGTAATTTGATATTATTGGTAAAGTTTAAAAAAAGACTTGTATATAAAGTAGCATCGTGTGAACTTATCTATACCGTTCGGTTGAGAGAAAGAGAGGCTAGTAGGAGTATTCATTTGGATCCACCACGCGGGTCAAATGCAGATTATTGGGTGTTAACAACTAATAACCTGACTGGATAGACGTATTAACGTGCTCTCTAAAGCATGAAATCATATTTCTTTGCCTGTTTGACCCGGTGATTCAGTCTGCAATATCCTAGCCAAATTTAGAAAAATCGCACAAAGGTACCTTCTACCTGTAAGAATCGAGTCCACGACCCCCGATAAAGCTCCAACATCCAAACAAACATTTGCAATGTTGTCACATAAAAAGACCACAGTATAGACTATAACCAGTGTTGTTAAATTGAAAATACTGCTATGTTCCGGACGTTTCTGCTATAGAACAGTATCGATACGATATCGCCTCGACTAAGGATCGTTGCACTTTGTGGATGGGAGCCGGCTGTGTGCATGTGCACTCATGGGTGCATTTCTGCACTGTTCAGGATAGTATGAAGAGATAAGGCTTGTGTTGGGTTTGTATGTAAACTAAGATGTTATAATAATGGGGCGTAGGTATTTTATATTTGAATTTATCACTGGTAACAAAATTATTTGTGGCTTTGAAACAATTGCCTATGTAATTTCAATTTCATATGGATAAGCAATTATATATTCACAGACATTTACAAAGTGCCTCCTAAACCCGATTAAAGCAAGTACTTCAGGTAATAACGGATAATTTTAAACTTCTTTTGTCAATAAATACATATTATAATTCTACCAGAAGCATTCGCACAAAGCACACTATGATCCAATCAAAAGCACACGACGATTTGATCGTGTTGTCTACCCGCGGTGGCCGTTTTCCTATCGTACCGTAATTTATCGCCGGAGGAAGGCGTAAATCTCGCGCCGGTGCACTGCCTCGTAAATCCAATAATATTATCCTGGGCGTTTGGAACGCGATAATTTCGGCGCTGCCGACGGCTCGGTTTGCTCAAATTGCGCTGTTTTATGATATAAATTAAGGAATATGTATCAGCTTTATCAAATCCTAGATTATAGCCGGGACCGACAGCTAAACGTGCCAAAGCACGCTTTCGAGTGAACAGTGTTTGATTACTTTAGACAGTAGTTAACAGAGTCCTTAAGGAGCTTCAGATCTAATTAATTGCCTTGGAATTTCGGAAATGCAAGAGACAGGATCAACAGCCCTTGGGTGGTGTAGGGTCTAGCCTTTGCGAGTTCATCGGTGTTTCCGTTGCCAATTATAACTGAATGAACTAACATTTGCGTTAATCCACATAGACAATCTAAGTCGAGATTGCCTCACTGATCTGGTTACATTGTCCTTACTTCAACCAGGCAGTTTCCGGGAATTCAAAGACTTCTAGATCCCAGTTTCTAATACTTCTAAGCACTTCAACGTGCTTGTGCCAAATTGACGTCAATAGTCATAGACTAATTTGTTGTAAAATATCCGGGACATTTCAATACACGATCGCATTTAAAGACAGTCCAATTGCACGTCGGAAATCCAACCAAAACTCGCATTACCAGGGCAATTCATACAAACAACTGGACCGATAAAGAAAATATCGCGATACGACTTCGAGACGATAAAATGTTATGTTCAGAACAATAGTGGATTCTACCACTGGAAGAACATCACGACTTTTGGAACCACGACTGTATTTCCAACAAATTAGGGTCAAATTTTAAATGTCTACCTCGAGTGCCAATAAAGACTTCTATAGGCGATAGAACCCACGCAATACAGGGATTTATAGCTATATTGTAATATAGAACGCTGCATGGGTTTGTCTTAAGGATGGCGTGACAAACAAATGGTGATGTCTCAAGTAATGTTGCTGTAACTGCCTGGCTAGACACAGAAATAGTAAAGGTTTTAGGTGAGTTATTGCCTATTTGTTTCATAACTGTCCAGTTGTGTTACCTTATATACTCAGCTGAGAGATGTTTTTTTTATTCTAAAGGTGGTAGACTTGGTAACTCTGTACCGAGACGTCTCGGCAGGTGGTACCTACCAAGATGACTCATCGTCTAGGTAGGTACCACTGCCGAGCCAGGTATCATCCCTTGAAATACGATTGTTTAACAATGCTGTGAGAGATGAGGGCACTGTAGTTTGTGAAATTACCGGGTATGAGAGACCTAACATCTGTCGTCTCCGGTGACGGGCGCAGTGCAGCACTGATGAATAATAATAACTGTTTATCAGTTTGTTAGTCGAATCAATGACGCTCTATTATGGTCAGGCGTATCACTTACCATTATTACCATGAGTGAACTGACCGTCTCATTTATGTAATGACATACACAAGGTCGACAAACGAGTAAATTTCACATTGGTAAGTGACATCACCTCCAACGGACACTCATAACTCCGTAAGCCCAAAGAGTGCGTTGCTAACTTTATAAATGCTTGAAAGAAAAGCATACGCGGGCCCAATACGGATCGGTAGGTGTAACGACTACTAACCTAGGATTTTAGCGCGACTGACGGTTAGTGCCCATCCAATTGAATCATCTTCCACCCCACTAACTGCATTTAACTGATTAATGGGTATTGATAGCTTATTTGCTTGAGTTATCATCAGCTCATTATACATTTCAATATAGAGGCACGAGGCTATCCCTATAGTGTTAGTGTTTAGGCCTTAGCCGTCCACACGGGCCCAGTGCGCCCACTTTTAGTAGTAAGCTTAAGCAGGTTTCAACAACTCCATAAATTTATTTATCAAAGAACGACGAATTGAATGACGATACAATTCTGTTTCTTAAACAAATATTGTCAAAGTAAAAAATAAAACTACTTACTTCCTTTAACAATGGACCTATTACTGTTTCGTATTAAAATGTTTAACCGCTTGATCGAGCCAAGTTAACACTAATTTTGAAGGAGTAACTCCAATTTGAGCATATTCAATAGCGTCAGCCCTCAAGCACTTCACAATAGCATCTGCATCCATTGGTTTTTTAAACAAAGAACATTCATCACGCGATCCTGCGTGCAGATTATCATATTTAATGGCTCAACAGTTATTTATGTTGGTTCGCCACATAAATTGCAATGAGCCCCGCCCTTAAGTCTCAATATGGATGGCTTGATAACAGTGTCTGAGCGGAGCATCGTTGCAAGTAATTTGACGTGGTGCATAATGATTGTAATGAAATTGAAGGCGAATTTGCAACGTTTGCTTGCAGACTTTTAACTCGGTATATTGGCGAATAGTTTTGCATCTAGATTGCGTAGCAACGTAATAAATAATAGTACAAAAGTGTTATCGACTTTGCGGATTTGTTAACTGGATTTGTTACGGTATTTTAAATAAAGTTTAGTATAGTAGTGGTTGAAATTTAATAGCTTGTCGTCTCCGGACTAAACGTTTCACGTCTTCTTTCACATATACACTGCAAATGAATGGAGTTGTTTATCATTTATTATTCATAGTAAACCAACAGCATACATACTTCTTGTATAATTATGTATTTGCGTCTTCATATAATATCACCCTTCGGCATTTAACATACAAGTGTATGTATGTTGTATTCAAACAAACATGCCAACTTACAGAAGGTCACAACAAAACGCCGACAGTTAAATAAAACGGTCGTCACAACAAAGATTAAAAATAAATTAAAACTAAGAATAATAATAAATGAAAAATAGAATACAATAAATGCTCAGATTACGTCAATTTATAATGAAAACAATAAAAACAGAATCCACAGAGCTTTACATTGAACTCTGAAATTGCTCAACCGCGTACAACATCAATTAAAACGAAGCCGATAACTGTGCAATCATCATAAACACATTTAATCAAAGGCGAAGGCGGCAAAATCAACATGAGCCGATAACTTGGCGTCTCAGATCGGCCTACATAGAACCTGTCGGAGTCAATATACGATCTGTGGTCAGCCTCCAGCGTCGATTCAAATTTAATTGTACACCAGGTGATATACGATTGAGATGTGCTAAAAGGCCAGCATCGGGTTCAGCTTGATTAATGCTCTTGTAAATGTTGTAACGATCTTGAGAAGAGTCGCGGTGAATTGTTTGAAGGAGAAATTGTTGTTAATTGGCACTATTAGAGATTGAGATAAAGGTAAGCCTGATACAATATCGTAACATTTACCTTTCCCTAGTCAATACTTTGCCTATTTTTATTTTGGCTAACTGTTGCTTTAAAAAGCTTATTTTAAAAAAGCTTACCATACTCGTTTCTTCAGTTGTAAATAGACGTTCGTTTTGGCAAATACCAACTTAAATTGGTTGACGTGTGTATCTTCTTGTCTTGCTTTCAAAAAATAATGTTCTAAGGCTCCATTTTTATGGCTCAATAACAAAGGTACAACAAAAATATTTTTTTTTATCTTTATCTATATTTAAGAAATAATGACATACATGACTCTACATATTAAATAAGATGACAAATACTTTTTACAATATTTTCTCCATTCTTATATGGTTATTTTCACATAAGATTTTCCTAGCATCTTCTTGACGTGTTTCTATACGGAATACTTTTCGAGAGAACACTTTGTGAAGCAATCCCAACTAAAGGCTTATTCTCATAGCGTTGATTAAGTAGATAAAGGTGTTGAAATCGGCCGACTCTAGCCAGGAACGTTTAATAGCATTATTACAGTTTGCAGACCCATAAACCACAGAGCAACGCCACCGGCCCATAACACTACTTAAGAGTTATAAAGTTTACATAATCACCAGTATAGCTTAGCAATTACTCGTACAATGCTATTACTATGTGATTGGACTTTATCTATGCGATCAAGATTTTGATATATTATATGTCTGTACGACGAGCATCGGTGGCTCACTGGTGTGGACTACTACCTTCCGATCTGGAGGGTGCAAGTTCAAATCCAGCCACATACCAATGGTTTTTCTCAATGTAAATTGTATGTACGTTTATCCTACGTTCTTACAGCGAAGGAAAACATCGCGAGGAAACCTGCGCACGCCTACGAAGAAATTCAAAGGTTGTGCATGAAGACGGCCAATCTACACTTGCCCGCGTGATGACTAAGACCTATACATACGGGAAAGCTCGTGCCCCTTCGTGATCTTCACGCCGTGTGGCCTCCTCTACTAGATTCTCTCAACTACTGTTTTTATAAAGTTCAATGGATAAGTGTGTACTCTTAACAAAGCTCCTCTAAAGACTGAGTTTGAAATGGATGCTATTTATCGTATAGAGCGAACCTTTGTAACTCTATTCAAGTAAAGATCAACGCTTGAGTCTCGTTCTAGAATATGGGCCTAAGTAGAAAGATACCAAATCTACTAACCGCAGAACACTTATTGCTCTGCCAATTTTCGAATCGTAAACAATCCATTGGTGTGCACTTAGTAAGGTCGGCAACAATCGGGCACACGTTGATTGCAGTGAAAGTACGGTCGTAAATAAATCAAAGGCAACACAATGAGTGGTTAAGCGAGTCGAGATTACCGCTTCATTTGACTTATTGATGGTTCTTGTATGGTCGGGGAAAATGTGCGGCTTAGTTGATTGGCGAAAAAGGCTTCAGATTGCTAAGACAATGAAAAAGCTTTATGAGACTGTTATAATGTGTTGATTATTTCTTGGCTGTATGTTAGGTACTTTTATCCTGGAGTACTATGTGATAGTCCAGTGCATAAAATATTTATAGACTCCAGTATCTTGAAAAAAGTGCATATTATTTATTGGCTTTCTGTTATGTTTAGAATCTGGTAAATTTATATCGCATCCATGATGTTCATAGGTCTCCCCATTTTAAAATTACTGGATATAGAGACCCGGAAATCTGTGTCTGTGTACGAGGTAGTGCGGCATTGATGGAGAATAATAACTGTTTATCAGTTATTGATCTCAGTCAATGCCGCCTCTGTCATGGTGGCGTATCAGTACCATCAGGTAGTGTCTGACAGTCCTGTAACTTCGTAACATAAATTTTTAAGAAGAAAGAAAGAAAGAAAAAAAATCTTTATTCAAATAAATCTGTTACAGATACTTTTGAATCGTCAATTGTTATTATTATCATATTTTTTGTGACTCTACCACCGGTTCGTCTTCAGTCTTCCGCTATTCTCAACCAGCCTCCATCAGCGACCTTATGCAACTCGGTTCATTGGGCCGGAGGGCGTCCTATGCTACATTTTTTCCGAGTATTTATTTCTTTCCCGACGTTTCGTTGATTTGACAATTACGGCCCAATCTCCTCAGATCAATGGTGTTTGGAAAGGCCTGTGCAGTTGGTCGTAATAGGCTTATGTTGATGAAATTATCCTACCAATCTTAAAGCCAAGTATACGAAATAGAAATGTGATATAAAATGAAATGTAATGTTATATTGTGCAATAAATAATTATCTATCTATCTAAATATATCGATAAATTTATTGATTTATAGCAATAACAATATCATATGACCCACATCATAAGTAGGTTAATTGTTTATATTGCGATTGTAAATATAGAAAAGTCATAAAATCAGTAATTTTTAAACGTAAGCAGTCCATTTTAAAGCTTTGACAGTTTTTGATAAGAGATATATGAAATATTATCTACCATGATTTATAACTTTTTAAAGATTAACGCAGAATATGACTACAAAAAGTCAATAGTTCAACTTACATCTTCTCCAATAAACGCATTGATTGCATTAACTTCCCACTGCAGAGATAGATCTTGCCAAATAACTTGGCTATGGGCAGTGCGGAAAGGCCTGTGCCCTGCAGTGGGCCGTTTAAGGCTAATTATGATTACATTGGTTCGTGGCGGGACTTAAACCTGCACCCTCCAGATCAGAAGGCAACCGTCCACACCAATGATAATCGATGATAATTTTCGTAAGGCGTCTGTGTTTCCGGCCACATACAACTCTGCGGCGAAAACGAGTGAGTACGCTTTTTCTGGGCAAGCTGACTCCATCATAGAGCACGTCTCTTCCACTAGGATAGTCTATGCTATTTTTTTTTGATAATTTTTGAAAATAATAATCAACGAATTTTGAAAATTTCAACATTATACGATCCGCCATAAAATTTTGGACCTCACGATACTAAATAGTCCTGGCTAACTTGCATATTTTCGGAGATATTGCGAAATTGATGCGAACCCTGAAAACGAACGAATGGTCATTTTCAATGTCAAAACGTATAGACATCTTCATGTATTTTTATATTTTGAGTGAACTGTTTGTTTTGCTCATTCACAACAAAGTAAATTGCATTACCTAATTTCCGTAGCAGGTCAAACAAATAGAGCCCCTAATATTTCACACGTAACCGCGCGCGGGTGACGTGCATTAGCATAATAAAATCGTAATGGACGACACATAATAACTGACGGGAGCGCTCGGTGAGGAGATCGTTATTGTGTCCTCTGCGATGAACAGGAGTTCCATGGAGTAGGCACTCGTAATAAAGTTTTTTCGATTGGACAATTTTGGACGCTCTTTCTTTCTCGCTTCAATCCATCGCAGTCTTAAGTTAGAGATGGATCTATCCTATATGCACCAGATATTCCAGTCCTCCACTTTTTTCATCCAGCCTCCACCAGCAACCTTTCAAGTTTTCGGTCCATTGGTCCGGGCGTCCTACTCTACGCTTGCCAGGACGCGGTCTCCATTCCAGAACTCATCTGCTCGCGCAGCGGTAGGTAGAAAATGTAATAGCATTTGTAGTAGACGGATTGGAAATGAGATATCAACCAAATCATCATAACTATAACGGCCTAAAGCAGGGCATAGCACTTCCAGCACAGCATAGCTATGGGGAGATTGGGCCGTAAACTACCACGCGAGCCCAATGTGGATTGGTGGGTTTTAAGGACAACCATCTTATGATAGTAGCTGGGAACGATGGCTTAACGTATTCTCCGAAGCACTGAATCATTTTTCTGCACGTACATTGTAGGTGATTTAGCCTGCACTGTACTAACAAATCTAGGATATATCACACAAAATGATGTTTCTCCGTGACATTCGAATCGACGTCCTCCAGATCCCACAGCAAAACGCTATACCCACTAGACCATGGAAGCAGTTCAACCAATTACAAAAGTTTTGCTTTTTTTCTCTCTTTACTAAGGAGTTTTGTCTATCAAGACAATGCCGTTCCATAACAACTGTTTATATAATTTATACAATATTTTCATCAGATATAGATGAGTTTTGTTTTACCATTGAGGTAAACACGTCGTCTCCACAGATGGCGATGTCGCGCCCGCGCACGGTGGCCGCTAAACAGTGATTTATCACGAATATTCATTTCAACAGGCTCGCTGTCAGATCGCGCGCGATTACGCCGCGATTTATGTCGCTGCCGCCGAGTCGCGCGTGTGCGGGGGGCTTAATGATGCTCGCACGTCATACTCTGATACTTGACTCTGGAAAAATGCTTAGCTACAGTGCGGTTTAGCGGTGGTTTAGGTGTTTCAATGCTATTTTCTGTCTTTGTGTATTTCTGGCTTGCAAGAGAACTATTCGCAACTTGTTTCATTTCAAGTTATAAGAAAGGAAGATGACGAAATATTTTTTTTTTTAAATTCTGTTGGGCTTACTCCAGAGCACAGAGTATCCTAGGGGAAGAGACGTGCTCTAAGATAGAGCGAGCTTGCCCAGAAAAAGCCTATTCACTCGTTTTTTGAATGCCACGGGGTTGTATGTGGCCGGAAACACAGACGCAGGCAGGTCATTCCTACGCATAATGAAAGAAGACGCGAAACGCTTAGTCCGAATACGGGGAACGTCAACTACAAATGGATGAAATTTCAGTTCGTCTTGGTAAGCTATGGTGAAAGGGTGGTGACGATGGGATAAGTGCATGGAGCTCGGAAGAACACTCACTAAAGTAGAGCCTGTAAAAAACTGACAAACATTTTATATATTTATTTTTGACGTCAATTATGTATCTAATTTTGATAAAACAAAATTTTGCTATTTAATACTTTAACTGCCGTGAATCAAGACGTAATTGAAATTCTATTGTCTGTCGCTCACTATTCAGCGTCGTGGTGCTCAATGTATGAAAATAGTACAGATTCTGTGTTAATATGGCACAAAAAACCATCTTAATGAATGAATGATAGTGATGATGAAATACTTAGAAGCTTAATTAATGAAAGTACCTAATGCTCCACTGCGAATAGGCTGTACACAATTTCCCCAGTGTTATACACTGTTATGCTAAAAATATTTTATACATGCATCAAGTTTCACAAAAGTAAGAACGAATGTATTTAGATACTTCTCCAACAGTATCACAATTTAGAAAGTTAAGATCGAATGTTACTTTTCAAAAATTTGATTAAGTATGCAGCTACGAATGTAAATTATCCATTCCCCGATGGAAATTTCGCCTTTAATGAAACACCATTAAATGCATTTAATTTATTTGCGAAGTTAATTACTACAACCACTTACATGGCAACCCTGCGTCAGTTGTCGCTCGTCACGATCGCCCTCTGACTAGTTTGCAATCCGACGAGTGACGTGGCCTTTCATCTTTATGAATGGGAAGTAGAAACCAATTTCAACTGTAAACAGGAACAGTATAGAGATCAAAATCAGTTAAGTGTCGTTGGTGAAATAAAGAGTAAGGCTGCGAGCATACTACTAGAATCAGACATCGAAATATTAAACTATAGCTTATGAATTTAAAGAATTTCTTTAAAGATTAAAAAACATTCAATTTTATAAGTTGGATTAAGAATTCGAATTTTGTTTAATGCTGTTACTTGAATTACTAGACACACACTAGACACCAGTGTTGCCAAACCATCGATAGTTGGACTATTGATAGTTGACCTCGAAAGTCATCTACATTATCGGCTTTGTAAATAACACCAACTATCGATAGTCATGTCTATATTGAGCTACGATACTATCGATAGTTTTGCAGTGCACCAATACTGTTGCCCTAAACTAAGCTATCGATAGCCCTATTGCTTTCGCCTCACTAACTGACTCAAGATTGAGGATACTCATATGATAATTATAGTATGTATATCTAATAAAAAAAATGAATCCGCGTTCTATTCCTCAATAAAACCAAACCCGCAATCCTTTGCTCATAAATTCTGCTTTAAAATAAATATGACCAAGGTTTTCTTTACATTATCAAGTGCCACTTTATAGCTGATGTATTTTGAGTCGTAAGAGCAAACTGTTAAAACACATTTTATTTGTAAGTACTTATTAACGTAGCAGGCACCTTAGTGAAATGGATGCCCATAAGGGTTGCAAAACTTAAAATGAAATAGAACCAGAAATTTCACATAATGTATAAATATTTATAACGAAATATTTATACATTATGTGAAAAACATTGGTCATATTACCGAATATAAAGATCTAACATCTGTCTCGTATGACACAAAATATGACTACCTACTATTATTAATTTCCTTTACAACATCTGCCTTGGTCAGGCGTTTTACTTACCACTAGGTGTTCGAACTGACTCTGCAAAAGTAAGATTTTTTATTAGTTCTGAGGATTTTTTTAATTAAGTCACCTTTAGTTTCTTGATTGGCAACAAACAGATCAATTCTGGAATCAAAACCTCGTCATTAAAGAGCGTGATTAGATTTTCCAAGAAAAACACCAAATATAAACTTCACAGCCCAAGTATAATCGTAGTTGAAGCTTAGCTTATAGACGAAACAGTGTTTAGAAAAAACGTTGCTGAAAAATTTTGTTACTTGCGCCCTGCAAATATGTGCCAAAATGTCATCAAACTATCATTCTGATAGGTATAGAAGAACGTCAGAACTTGACAATGACGATAAAATAAAAAACTTTGATTGAAATCTGAGATTAGCAACCCTAATATATACTGCAGTCGATGAATGATGTTGAAATATTGAATTGTAAATCCGAACACTTGATCCTTGAGAAGAGGGCGGACGTATTTTGTTCTATGAAGCTGCATTCATAGATATCGGTATCTAAGTTTCGTTTATGCAGGGAATTAGCTATGTGGAATTCTTACTAAATTCATAAAATCTTCAAAATATATTATTGTTACGGTTTTCGGAAATTTTAAATTGTCATTTGAAAATCCGACAACATCTAAAGAATTCGACTTGTACTTGATATCAATTGAAATTACCTAGGACTGTTACGTTTATCCTAAGTAAAAACCTAAGATACTTGATTGTTGATTTAAGTTTGTTCAACAGCCGCAATATAAGTTTTACTAAAAAAAACACAATCTCTCGACTACAAGCATCACCAGCACCGGAACCATCAAAGGCGTTTGAACGAATTCATTAAAAACAACAATCGATCTCAATACTGAGAACAAGGTCTTTGATGTTGGTCTGTAAGTCGTAACTATTAATAATGTTTGTAACGTGACGAAGTTACCCAACGCAGCTACGAGTATTAAAGTTGGCATACATGTTGATGTGTTAACAAGAAACTGTAGGGAGTAAACATAAAAGAATTTTTTTTATTCTCTCAATATTCATACATTAATTATATGTGTGGACTGTTGATTTCAATAAATAAAATAAATAAAGCTCACGCCTTGGTCCCAGAGGGGTAGGCAGAGATCATGGACGCCCTTGCATGGTCATGACATACTTCCCTAACTTCACATCCATCAAGCTTTTCAAACAAGCTCTTTATTCCTCGTGCTTTGAACCCAGCCTTCTTAAGTTCTTGACCAATTTGGTCAAAGTAAGTCCTTTTGGGTCGTCCCTGCTTCGTGTATCCTTCCACATTCGTACAATGAACCAGTTTTGCATACCTATACCGTTTTGTGTTTTATATACCTATACCGTTCTGCAAATTCAATTAAAAAATTCTAACCGTATAATTTCGAATTTTCTAAATTATAATTATGTACGTTACGGTATCGACGCTCTAACGGTGAAGGAAAACATCGTGAGGAAACCTGCGCATGCCTGCGAAGAGATTTAAGGATTGTACGTGAAGTCAGCCAATCCGCACTGGGCTCGCGTAGATGACTAGGCTTAGGGGTAGGCTCATGCCCCTCTTAGGGACGTGTATGAGCTGATGATGATGTTATGCATGGTTGAATTTAATCTGCCCATTTGTGCCGAAGATGGCTCTTCCACTTGTAGACAAGGAATACATAGGAAGATTTTGATGTGCTATATTTTCTAAAATATCAATTCAAAAGCAGGTGTGCTCAAATAATGAAGAATGAAGCTTGGTACTTCAAATATCCTCACGAAATATCTAAAGGCAACCAACTGTGTAGTCATACCATTAAGCATTCACCTACTACGTGCTCATAATTGATGAGCCGCCATACAAAGGAAAGATTAATGCACCCGGTTTAAATAGACACACGTCCTGTGTGGTCCCGAAACAATGGCGACCGCCTACACTTGGCAGGTTTTTAGGGGCATAATTGATATGTTGACAGGTCACAATATTTGAATGTAGGAATGCAAACGAAATTGCACAAGTCAAATATCTAATGCTTCTAAATTTGCTGTAGGTACTTTGAATTTTTACGACAAGAATCTAATTAATTTTGTAAATTGAATCTGTAATGTTTGGAGCTTCTATGAGTTCTTTAATAACACCAAAGAAATCTAATATCAACCGAATAGTTCCATTGCTCAATTAACATTTTACAACTCTTATGGATATATCTTCACCCATCACAGAGGTATTTGATACAGAGGTTAGTAAACATAATGATAGATACTAAAATACAGAACAAAAAAAGTGTTTCAACAACGTCACAGGTAGGCTTGGCCTGGGTGATAAATTAACAACACAACATTGACGTGTATATCATCCATAATGCCATGACTATTTTACGATTATTTTTGGCACAAACTTGAAACCGGAAAATGAAGTCATTTCAAGAAAAAATTAAGTCCTCACCAAGGTACCCTTATGTCTCGGGAACCCATTGAGAAATAATTCTCAAATTGGCATATTATTGCGACTATTTCATGACTATCATTTGGAACCTAAACCAATACGATAGGCTTTCGTTCGTGTACACCAGAAGTGCGGATTATGGCTTGAACGCCAAGCTAGAACTCCGAAACTTAAGTACAACTATTTTTTTTTAATTTTGCGACTATTTCGTAACTATTTTTTTGCGCTGTCAGATTTCAAATATGAGGATTACAGCTTGAATCGCAAAGAATCTGACCTATAACTTATGGTGTACTACAAGTATAACTTAATATTGATATCACGTACAATACACATAAAAATTAACACGGCATTGTTCTGAAGTATGCTAATTCTGTTTGAATTCATTTAACGGTTCTTGTATGTGTGTAGTGGTCAAAAGATGAAGGTGAATCATGATGTCGGCCGAAAGTCAAGGATTATTCTACAATTTTAAACTGTGACATAATTACATTGATTAAAAGTCATAACTTAAGAACGTATAAAAAAAATGACAACTCAAACGTACCTGTTAAATAATCGCAGGAATAAAGCTACTGAAAATTGGTGGGCTCACTGAAAATCAACGCCAGGGTCCGCTATGGAGGTTCTTGGCTTATACTAAGTGAGTACGTTTGATTCAAACATCGTAGCAAGTCATGTTGTTTTCTTACTGGATTTTGTTATTACTTTTTTTCTTTTCTTGGGACATGTCTTATTTTGATCTGATGCACAAGATGGCTACCTAAAATATATTCCAGGAGTGCTTTTAAGCGTCCAAGTATCGCTTACTTAATTAAAAATGTAATAATACTAAAACTGTATTTAATATCAAAGTACTTTCAACGTAAAGACACTAAGCTTTTAAGTCTTTTCCCTTACTTAACTACTTAGAGTGTTAAATAATGATTTCCTTATTAAACTTGAATGTAAAAATCAAATATATTTTTATATTATTTAGACCTTCCCATTTGGACTGCGTTTTTCTGGTTCACTTATCATAAAGGACAATTTAGATATTAGACAATTTTTTTAACTTAACATTGTTCATTTTAGTATTGCCTCTACAAATATTCACATATCGATAAACGAAAATGCGATCTCAACAAAGTCGATGCTATGAAACTAGCTTGTGGCTTATCCAACCGAAATTGCAACAGATTAACCCCACCAAAGTGTTTTACCGCAACACAGAAACATGGCCTCAATTCTACTAAATTGCATTACATTACAAAATTTTGAAGTGAAGTGGTAATTTGGTATGGCCGGTACAACTTGAATGTAAATGGTTTAAAATGGTTATTTTATAGTAGAATTAATTGTCTTATGACGCAAACAATTCAAATCTATCATAAAACAGAACGAATGAGTAAAAATTTTTACTATTGAAACACAATAACGGTCCTATTAGAACATTTTAAAATTATCGGAATTGGAGCCCAGTTCGGAATCTATTAACTTAACGCTCGCAAACGCGGTTGTTAAATTAGCATAAATTACCCGACTGTTATGAACATTACAAAACAATTCATCCATGGCTGATGGTGTACCAGAAACATTAGGACGCCTCAAGCGACTAAAGTAATTTACCCTGCATAATATTTCACGTGGCTGGTTGCCCGCACTATCGCATAAATATGAATAATCGACGGCGTTCGCCACTCGACAATAGTCGTAAATTATAAGAGAATCGATATAGGTAATGCGACGGATATACTTTCGTATATTCTGTAAGGTAAACAATTAATTTATTTTTTTAAGAACATAGGATGATTCTTATATTACTTTCTCTATAAGTTACGTTGGTACATATAAGGATCATACTCACAAAATGTCAATATAAATCTTTATCAATTTGGGCATCAAAAAGGCAAAAAAAGTTCCCCTTTTTAAAACGCTCGCATTTCTTTGTTTAGCTTGGTCATATTATGAGCGTTTATACCTATAAAAAATTATAAGATTTTTTAAACAATTTTGCGATTTTTATAATGTCTCCTATAGATAGATAGACTTTAAATATTTAAGAAAAAAACAACTGCAAAATCTATACAAAGTAATATATCAGGTTAAGCACGAATGTTGAACGATGTTCAACCATTGTTTCAGATGGTAGAAAACATCTCTAGACCGACAACAAATCAAGTTCACAGGCAAACCCACAGGCGGTACTCTGGTCCATTAATAAAACAACAAAATGTACTGTCACGTTCTCTGTGTAAGGCCTAGGATATGATGATAGTGGGGCGCAGGAGTGAGCGTTGTTGTAAATATTGCCTGGAAGAGACAGCTTATTTAACCGACTTCAAAAAAGGAGGTTACTCAATTCTATTGTAAATACACATATATAGTGTTTTTTTCAGTGACAGTGATTCAATTAATGATGACTTCGTATTATTCAATGTTGTCAATTTGAATAAGAATTCAAGTTCTTCGGTTTTTTTATTTTTGAAATTTGCAGTGCAAAGTTTGATAGAATCACCCGTAATGTTTGATTCAAATTCTTGAAGATTCTTCAAGAAATTACTTACCAAGTTGCTGGACGAAAGGTCTGCACAGATAAAAGAAGGTTATTCCCTAAATAGCAGGGCCTAAAGATGGTTAAATGTATTGAATGATAAAATTATAGTAGACATAATTTAAAATCTTTGAAACCCTTCTTTGAGATGATGCCTTTGTTGTGAAGACAGCCTTGAACCTGCTGGAGAAAAAGAGAGGCAGAGGACGACCTCCATACACTTGGTAAACCAGTATGACTTGTCTCGTACAAAAAGAAGATCTACCGGACCCGACAACCCTAGACAGAATGTCATGGCGCACTAAAATTAGGAGAGCCGACCCTAAGTAAAGTGGGAAAAGGCAAAGGAAGAAGAAAAAGAAGAAGAGAAGAAACCAATCCATTAAAACGTGCTCATTATAATAAAAGATGTTTTTACAGTTATTTTCGAACGGTTAAATTTTTAATACGGATTATTTTTATAAGCCATTTCTTCGTGAGCCTATGGTAGGCTAAATGTAATGGACAAGTCAAGTTGTAATGTTATTCTAAGATACGACTCCGCTCTCGCTACAGCTTATGTCAATGCTACCATACAGAACGCAGCCTTACGCCGACACCATAAGGCCGTTACCCTGTCATTAGCTGGTAATGTCGGTGTAATTTCATGGTGCTCCACCTCTGACAAAACTATTTCAAATTAGCGGGTACAGAAGGTAAGGTGCTCTTATCTTTGTGCAGTTTAGTAGGCATGAAATTTTGAGTCTGGAAATGTAATTTATGTATTCATAATCTGTAATGGCTAGTTTTGAAGTTAGCTTGTTAGAAACTATTTTGCAGCTGGTTACTTAGTCTAACAGTCTTCTATTGGAATTTTAACCCTTTCAATCAAAGTGAGGTAAGATCTAATTATCGAGAAGAAGTGAATATTTGTTTTCTATTTATTATTTTAAGATTTCTAGTGACTCTCGTGAATTTTTGGGAGATTTTGGTCACGAGTAGGTCTCGCGCGGCTATTGATGTGTGTGTGCGTGTGCGTCTGCGTGTTGTGTGTGTGTGAGTGTGCGTGCGTGCGTGCGCGCGTGCTTGCGTGCTTGCGTGCTTATTCTTATAATTGCAGGGTCACAAATGATACTACATGACTCAACATTTGCAGTGCTTGACGTTACATCAAAATATATAGTTCATTTACACCAGAATGATCATTTTAACTCCTATCACGTTTCAACGGCATTTTCTTTTTTAATTTCTAGTATCTAGCAGACAAATGCTGTCCGTTTATTTCTATTTGACTTTGTGAGGATAATGGAAGTTGATTATATGGAAGCGTTCAAGGGCAGAGTAATGACAGAAATTGCGGTGGATTGGTTTGTTACACGTTTTAATGACACACGACGTTTAGGCCCGCTTCCCGGGACAGCTGTCAAATTGACGCATTAAATTGTCACTGTGGAGTTAGTGGATATGACAATACGTTTGAGTTGCAAGATTGTATACTTAAAATTACAGTGTCGGTAATGAGGCGTTTTAAGTACCCGTCGTGTGTGTAAGATGGTTTTTATAGCGTGTTATGCAGGCTTTTCTTGATACAAATGGATAAAAAATTATATGGATTTTAAAATAATATGTTGGAATATCGTCCTCAGTCTCCTTTATTATATCAATGAACCTATCACAAAAAAGTCTTGAATATTCCTCGCTCGTATTGCCAGCATGTACCTCGCACTAGTTTGCTCTTCTTACCAAACAATACTAGGGCTAAGTAATTAGCCCTCACTGCTACGTCTACACATATAAATCTCTCCAATTTTGAAAAGAGAAATTACTGAGTTTTGCTGGACTTTCACAGTAGAATACCAAAGTTCAAGCTAATTAATAACATTGGATATTCATAAGAAGTCTTAATATTTTGTTTCAAAAAATTAATCGAGTAAATTTTTATATCAATGAATACATTCGCAACAGAAAGTCTTATGATTCTGACACCTTAGGGTATCATTGGAATCAAAATCTTCTTATTAACACTTACAACGCCTAATCGCAAACATTTCAAACCTTACATCCCTGCGTTCACGTTTGAAGCAATATAAGTAAGAATCGTACAAAGAATTAACAAGCGTGGATAAAATCAATCTTGCTCACGTGCCGGTGAGTAATGTTCGCAATTAGAGTTCCCCACAAAAATCTTTAGTAATAGCCAGAGTCATGTGGACCCCTGACTCCTGACAGCATGATGGATGCACCACTCCGTCTAATGGCAGTGCTTCAGTACGGAAACAGGCGCGTCATTGTCCCTCGTACAACGATTAGGTTGCTTAATCCGAACTGGTAAAGATCTTAAGATGTTTATTTATTTAACTTTGGTACACATATAAATAGATATAAATATCCACTGACATTCACACAGCGCCATCGAGTCCCAAGTTTCACGCTTAAGCCTGTATTCATCATCATCAGCCTACCCATATAGGGTATAGGCCTTTGTCGTCCACGCGGCCTAGTGGATTGGCCGACTTCACGCACAACCTTTGAATCTCTTCGCAGGTGTGCGCAGGTTTCCTCATGATGTTTTCCTTCACCGTAAGAGCGTCGAATAACGTACATATTTTTCGAAAATTCGAAAACACATTGGTACATGTCGGGATTTGAACCTCAGCCCTCCCGGTAGGAAGGCGACAGTCCACACTATTGAGCTACCGACGCTCTTATACTTATACTTTTATATATTTTTTTGTAAATACATATATTTTATACATAGAAAACACCCAGACCATTACAAACAGATATCTAATGCGTTATTTTCTATGGCATCGTGCAAAATGTGCAATATGTGTAGGTAAATGACAAAACTCTGTAACCACTGATATAAAAAGTTTAAAAGAGTAACTCGAGTTTCTTGTCGGCTCTTCTCGAAAATCCTACTTATTCCGAACCGGTGGTAGAGTCACAAAAAAATATGATAATAATAACATTTGACGATTCAAAAGTATCTGTAACAGATTTTTTCTCTTTGTTTCTTTCAAAATGTACTGGAATATACAGCAAGTTATCTTCTAATTAATTAAATAAATAAATATCCACTGGCATTCACACAGCGCCATCTAGTCCCAAGTAAAGCGTGAAGCCTGTATTATGGGTGCTAAACAATGGATAAATATACTTATATACATTTTTTTGTAAATACATATATTATACATAGAAACACCCAGACCATTACAAACAGACATTCATGCATTGCATTTTCTACAAATGTCGAAACATGGCTACCGCGTAATACGTCATTAAAGTTTCCATCAACGGGAGCTATTCAATTTATTTTTCATTCCAACGCGGCGCATTTAGCGGAATTATCTCACTCGCAAAGTTTATGATAGAATATCCCAGGAGCACCATAAAGCGTACGCAAATAATTTATGTTGAACATTAAAGTTACCAACATGTTTTGCCCTCAGTGCTAGCAGCGGGGCGCCTCATCGACTACTCACTACCGAAGCGATAAGCTCACAAATGATTTATGGGCTTGCCATTTGATGTATTAACACAATTGCGTTTTATTAAATTCCTTATGAATTGGTTAGAACTAAAAACTACTCTTTTAAAGTTTTGTAATTGATACATTTAACGTACTTTAGTTATTTCGACAGATTTAGTGTGGTAGGGGTTGATAGGAACTCTCTTAAACTTATCGCAGTACACTGGTCGCAGGAACTCGTCTGCTCCAGCGGGCATCCGCCCTACCTGCACACTGCCACTTTAACTTGCTGATTTGTCGGGGATAAGGACAATTTAGTCAGACGGGGATTTATGGGTGGTTTCTTATGTTAGAAGTGAGACCGGACGATCAGGATGCTCACCTGATGGTAAATGATACGCCTAACCATGACAAACCGGCATTGAAGGCGACCAACAACTTATAGATAGTTATTATCCTCCATGCCGCAGTGCGCCCGTCACCCGAGATAACACATGTTAGGTCTCTTATACCCGGTAATTTCACTAGCTCATCACGAAACACGTGAAATACAAGTACATAACACTCCAGTTTCACGGGACGATATCTGGCACCTACTTAGACAACTCAGTATCACTTGACCTAGGTCTTGACTTGGACTGTCTTTGTGGAGCGGCCCAACCGATGGTTCACCTAATGCCGTGTCCTGCTTGCCCAAGCAGCTGCTCTCAGCAGGATTTATTAACAGCTGTAGACAACGCTGTCACTGTAGCAAGCTTTTGGCCTTCTATGGTTTGATATGTTTTTGCCATCGTTACGCTAAGAAGTCCATAAACTCTTGGACGGTCCCCAATTTCGCATGGGCTTGTGTGGTGTGTGATAGCGCATGACCAGGGGTACGAATAAGGGCGTATAGGTGTTACTCGTCCACGCGGGCCCAGTGCGGATTGGATGACTTCACGCACAACCTTGGAATCGCTTCGCAGGCGTGCGCAGGTTTCCTCACGATGTTTTCCTTCACTGTAAGGGCATCGGATAACGTACATAATATACTTTCGAAAACACATTGGTAGGTGGCGTGATTTGTACTTGCGCCCTACCGATCTGAAGGCAACAGTTCACATCATTGAGCCACCGACGTTCACCAATGAGGTGAAAAAAATATACAGGTTTACTATCCCATGTTACTCACCCAATATCGATCAACATTAATTCATCGTTATACATTCTGAATGATAAATGATTCTATTTTAGTTGTAATTATAATTAATTGCTAAAATCAGTCAGCACGTGTAGATATGATAATTATCAGTATCAAATCGTATTTGTTTCATAATTAAAACTGCATAATCTTATTAATCTTGGCACTAAATCAGAAAATGGCGTGTCTTGGAAATCAAGTTGTTATCTTTTGCAATGGCTTGAAGACGTGCAATGATGCACATACACCAAGGGGATGGAAATTCGTAACTTTTAAAAAACGAATATTTTAATAAGGATGTTGACTTTATAAGGTTGTTGGTATTTTATGAAATTGAATGAAAATAAAATGAAAAAGTGTTTAATCAGTTTAGGTCCTTACAGAACACTAATAATAATAATTCATTTATTTCAGTCAACATAACATGGAGCATAGAGCGTCGGTGGCTCAGTGGTCTGGACTGTCCCCTTCCTACCGGGAGGGCTGAGGTTCAAATCCCGACACGTACCAATGTGTTTTCGAATTTTCGAAAAATATATGTACGTTATCCGACGCTCTTACGGTGAAGGAAAACATCGTGAGGAAACCTTCATGCATGCCTGCGAAGCGATTCGAAGGTTGTGTGTGAAGTCGTCCAATCCGCACTGGGCCCGCGTGGACGACTAAGGCCTAATCACCCTATACGGGTAGGCTCGTGCCCTCGTGGGACGTTTAATGAGCTGATGATGATAAAATAAAAACTATACCACCACGATCACAAAATGTTTTTTTTTTCTTTTACTGTAATAATAATAAATGACATGAATAAGGCAATTAAATAATATTAAAATTCAGTTTAAATAATTAAAAAAAATTAATACTTAAAACAAAATAAAATAAAAAAATTAAAAGTAAATCTAAAATACTATTTCATACGCTATATTATATACTATTTTATAATGATTGTCAAATGAAGCTACCGCTGGTTCGACGGGTAGTTTTCTACTGAGAAAAATCCAGCAAGAAACTGAGTAGTTACTCTTTTAAAAAAAATGTGTCTTGTACAGAATCATATCATTAATATTAAAATAATTATATAAATAAATATTCATTATTTTTTATTATACATATATTTCATACATAGAAATGCCCAGACCAATACAAACAGACTTTTATGCACCCAAATATTTGTAATGCCCGGTGATCGAACCCGGTACCCTTTGCAACATGTAAGTGTACTGACAAATCAACTTAATTGCTCTTTCCGACCTGTCAAAACGAATTATGTCAGTGCATTTTATAAGGCAACTCAATGACGTCAAAGTGTAAGATTATCTACTGACGCAATTTTAATATCTTTATTGTTTTTAATAAATAAAGAATTCGATATGAGTATAATCATAATCATCGGTGGCTCAATGGTGTAAAATGTTGCCCTCCTACCGGGAGGGCTGAGGTTCGAATTTCGACACGTATCGATGTGTTTTCGAATTTTCGAAAATAAATGTACGAATACGTTATCCGACGCTCTTAAGGTGAAAGAAAACATCGTGAGGAAACCTGCGCACACATGCGAAGAGATTCAATGGTTGTGCGTGAAGTCGTCCAACCCGCACTGGGCACGGGTAGACGACTAAGGTATCGGTACCCGCGCACGTGTAGGCTCGTTCCCGTCGATGGGACACAATGAGTCGATGATGATAATTATTTTAAATATTAGGTTAATATTGACTTACTGCACTGGCTCTTGGACCCGAAGTGACTCTTGGCCTCCGGAACAAGATTGAGTTGATGAGTTGAGATTGACTTGGCGGTCCTTGTGGTGTAATGATTGAGACGTCGGCTGTTCACCAAGGATTCAGGTTCGATGAATAATGGATGAAAATACATATATCCTTTTTTCTAAATAAATATATATAATATATAGAAACACCCAGCTCAATACAAACAGTCATTATTATGCACACAAATGTTTGTACTGCCCGGGTATTGAACTCGGAACTTTTGGTATAGTAGATGATATCTCAACCATAACACCAAATCGGTCGTCAAGGTGTCTTCGTCACCATTTTACTTATACTTTACCACCAGCTTATACTTTTTAGTGCCTTTAGATTGAAGTTTAAGGATATTTTTATATTCTGCCAATTTCTTTGGCAGAATATAAAAATATCCTAAACACTTCTTATCTTCTTTTCAAACTTAAGTAGGCACTATCAATTTCGCTATATTCTGTCACTAAGTAGAAAGAGGTGTTTTATATAGGATTGTAATGCGGCATGACATGACACTGTGATCAGTCACCTGATCAAGTAATTTAAAGTGCCACTGCTGTAACGCGTCGTTAAAATGAAAATACAGGCAGCAAAGTTGGTTACAATAAAAATGAGTTTTGACGTTGACAAATTGCCGGAGGGCGCTCGCGGCTTGTTAATGTTCTGTAAGTGACCGCTGACAATAAAGACTTTGAAACAGGGACATTTGTACTGAAAATAAATACCATAAATATCTAATAAATACTACACAATCTGCTGAACAAAAGTTCAAGGCAAGGCAAAAATTTACTAAGTGGTAGACTCGATACCGATTCGTCTAGTAGGTACAACCGCAGTGCTAGAAATCAACCTGTGAAAAAAGTGTTATGCACTTATGTGTGTTTCGAAATGAGAGCACTGTAGCTAGTAAAATTACCGGTATAAGAGATCTTACTCTGGTGTCGGGCGCAGTGCGGCATTGACGGAGATTAATAACTGTCTATTAGTTGCTGGTCTTTTTCAATGCTGCTCTGTCATTCTCCTTCAATGCCGCTCTTGAGTTTAGACGTATCAATAACCATCAGTGAGACAAATGGTGAAAAAATACCTCGCCTTGAACTTTTACTTCACTAATCGAAAGCTAATGCAGCTAGTGGCAACCCTTACCTTCTGGTCAACTATCCATCATGTGGTAACTTTCCTACGGCAACTTGCGAGTAAGTAGTTTTCATTCGAGATCCTTTCGCTCGGACACCATCGGTTAGTCGATCTTTAGTTTTTGTCAATTTATTAGAATAGTTTTAGTAAAAACGTAACTATTACCCCCCTGAAACATTATATTTTCTCGAACCTAATCTAAAAGACAAGGTAAACTTTTAAAACGCAATTCCAAGTTTTCGTGGTCGCATCACAACTGCTCTCAAATGCGGATCAAGCCCGCGGCGACGCGCAGCGATTTAATGCCCCCCTAATACCAGTTGCAACTTGTCCAACAAATGACGTGCACTGACAACTAACACTTGGTTCGCGAGATGCTGATTAAACGCCATCGTCCGAAATGCAGGAGTAAGAAATTAACGTAAGGGCGCGTACATGTTGAACTATCTCGTTTCGTATTGTCATCGTTCGGTGTATTGAATAAATGAAAATATTCATGGATTAAACGAGTTCTTTTACAGAGAATATCATCCCACCAAAAACATTCTGTAAAAAATCTAGCCAAGTCTCGATGGAGCTGCTTGATTATCTCTAAAAAGTAATGAAATCAAGACAAAGACGTGCCAAGTCTAAGGTTCCTTACTGCAATTAATTAATTATTATGGTTGATGTTGTGTGACTTGGCCGTTGAAGAGTACACAAGGATACAAAACTAGGTGCTTCATGACACCATTGCACCAATCTGTCGCCAGAACCGCTACCCATTGACGGTACAAATTTGCCACTTGGAAAACGGTGATTCAATAGCCCATCGATTGTAGGCTTGATAAAGCCACTAACGTAAAAGAATGTTCAACGGCCAAGTCACACAACATTAACCATAATAATTTTAATTGCAGTAAGGAACCTTAGACTTGGCACGTCTTTGTCTTGATTTCATTACTTTTTAGAGATAATCAAGCAGCTCCATCGAGACTTGGCTAGATTTTTTACAGAATGTTTTTGGTGGGATTTTACTTCTTTTTGTAGAAACTTGAAAGGAATATTAGACGACCCATTGGGTGTAATGGTTGAAACGTCGGCTACTACACCAAGGGTTCCGGGTTCGATCCCCGGGCAGTACCTACAAATATTTGTGTGCACCAACATGTCTGTTTGTATTGGTCTAGCGCGCTCGACTTGGCGGGGGCACTACCGTGCCCCCGATTTTTGACATCGGATGAAGCGGCCCACCATGTTAAATATATTGTTTAAAGGCGGTATGTCAATCTCTTATAGTTTGGCTGGGCTCTTTTGTTATCTAAGCAGGGTCACCAGGTACTCCAGATCTTCGATTATCCAAGTTATTATAGTTTTCCCTTTATGTAACCATTAAACCTGACTCTGTACCAAATTTCAGCTCTGTGAGTTAATGGGAAGTACTAGTTCTATTTTGATGATTTTGTTATCAAGCAGGTCACCAGGTACTCCAGATCTTCGATTTTCGAAGTTTTCATAGTTTTCCCTTTATGTAGCCATTAAACCCTAACTCTGTACCGAATTTCAGCTTTCTGAGTTAATGGGAAGTACTAGTTCTATTTTGATGATCATGAGTGAGTGAGTGAGTGAGTGAGTGTCTGTCGAAAATGCGAAACTTTGCTTTCGCTTAACGTCGGAACTAAATGACCTACAGACTTGAAATTTTGGATTTAAAGTAAGTTATTATATCTTACTAGATGACGAAAATTTCAGCGCTCTGGTATTATCCAAAGGTTCTCAAATCGGGGGCCTGAAAATGCGGCGAAATGGATCCTGTAAAGGATGGTACGGCAGTGTTTGCTTCGCGCTCGACTTGGCGGGGGCACTACCGTGCCCCCAGATTTATGATATTAGTTATACGTAAAGGTAGATACGTCATCTGCGTTTTAAAAACGAACTGCCAAAGAAAATACAGTTTGTAGGCTTTTGTTTAGGTAAATGTACGTTCAATCGAAATATGTGTATGTGCTGTCGCTGCATTCGGAACACTTTTTTCGATTGTTTTATGAGCATATCACGAATCTATACTTTTTTACATCATTGACTTCAACTCAAAAGTCGCTGCAATGCTGATATAAATGGAAGACCATTTTCACCAGCGATTTCTAAAATATACAGATGCAGATTTAGTAAGAGTATATCATATACTAATGAAATTTCACTTTTGATTCCTTACATAAGCTCCGAGCCGTCAGACAGAATCGGGCTGTGATAAAAATGCTTTATCATCATAAAAAGCAATTCAATCGATTTCAAACAACATGCATCCTGCTCGCAAGATGTGATGACTTGCGATAAAATGTTTGTGCAGGCAAAAATTAAGAACAAAAAAAATCGACACGACTGAAGCAAAATGGGGGTATCCTGAAATGAACAATTATAAATTTAGCTGATATGTGCATTTTAGCAAATACTACTAATATTTAGGTAAATTAAAACATAAAAATTGTTCCTGATAAATATCTATTTTAATATCTAAATCACGGATTGGAAATAACAATATACTAAAATTTTAATATGGAGTTCTTAGAAATTAAACACAAGATTGCTGATTAAATAAATTTATTTTATAAAAGGAATTAAAAAAGGATTTAAATGATTTTAAGAAAGCAAGATTTTTGAAGTCACATAAGAAGAGCAGAGCGTCGGTGGCTCAGTAGTGTGGACTGTCGCCTTCCTACCGGGAGGGCTGAGGTCTAAATCCCGACACGTACCAATGTATTTTCGAATTTTCAAAAAATATATGTACGTTATCCGACGCTCTTACGGTGAAGGAAAACATCGTGAGGAAACCTTCATGCATGCCTGCGAAGCGATTCGAAGGTTGTGTGTGAAGTCGTCCAATCCGCACTGGGCCCGCGTGGACGACTAAGGCCTAATCACCCTATACGGGTAGGCTCGTGCCCCTCGGTGGGGACGTTTAATGAGCTGATGATGATGATGATGATAAGAAGAGCCGTAGTTATTTGGGTTATCGGTTTCCATCAAATTAAATAATATCAGTTACTGGAAAAGATTCTCCATAATACAATTCTGTGGTATGAGTAAACAAATTCTAGATCTTTTTTTTGTACTGAATGTAGAGTAAGAAGTCAAACCGCACTGGGCTTGCGGGGGACGATTAAGGCCTTTACACCCTTTACGCGCCCCTCGGTTGGACGTTCAACGGGCTGATGATGATGATTGCGTTATGAAATAATATAAAAGACGCTAACAAACAGATTAACGTTCCTACTTACACAAATAACATTCAGACGAATCATAGTACGAACCAGCAATTCTGTTTGAAAACTGAAAAAAACGCACAAAGTTTATTCTCCTTGATTTTCAAAATTAAGTATAATATTTTTAATATGTTAAAGACAGGATTTTATTATATCATTCAATTATTAGACAGATTCATCTGTAAACTTATAACCACAGGTTTACAAAAAGTTTGGCCTTTTAGAAGCACACATCAACAATATTTTGCTTTTTATGCAGCCTTGACTTCGATAATCACTGCATGAACCTCGTACAAGGCGTTCTGCATAGGACTTATGATTGTGACCTTTATTCGCTTTATATAATAATTTGACTTTTACATGTTCAAAAGCGTCTGTAAGAGCTAATGTTACAAGGCATTTAAGTTGTCTATTTATTATTTCTATATTTATCTCTTTTTTTCTAAATAAATTCTGCTGTTGGCCGCAGATGTTCTTCACATTTTCACCGGTCAAGGCAATGGCGAAAAAAAAAAGTTACCAAACCCTTGAGTCGAAAAGTAATAATTAAATGAAATGTTTTCAATGGGACAAATATTGGTGAACTTTAAATGGAAGACACTGTTTGCATATTTTATTTTACAAAAAACATGAAATTTTGATTATTTCCTATTGAATGTTTTAGTTAGGTGAATTAAAATGTTTAGAGATACATGAATTTCCATAGGGATAATGAGTAATTATAAAACATTCCCGAATTTGGATCACTAAGTTGTCTTTAATTTTTTTTTATATAATCAGTATTTTTTTTTCTTCATATGAAGATTTTTTTAAATGTTAAATAGATCAATGCTGGACAAGGCTCATCGATTGAAAGTTTATTGAAGACAAGTGGATGAAGCAAGCCTTATGGACATAAGCATATAAAGTTTCACCGAAAGGGACCGGACATTCCGCAAAGCATAGCCAAAGGGAAATGAAAAATAAACTTTTTCCAAAGTTTAACTAAACTACAAAGTGTACAGGACGGTCAGGACTCTCACCTGATGGTATATGCCTGATACGCCCGGCTATAATACTGTGTTTAGGAGATAATATATTTATCATTTAACCTCTTATGTGACTTGCAAATAAATAAACAAGCATGAACTATATATATGTATATATATATATAATAATATATATATATATATATATTATATATATAATATATATATATATAATATATATATATATATATATATATATATATATATTCCAAATAAAGGGTCTATCACACAGGTACCAAGCGCAACTCCCTTTCGAATATGACAAGAGCATGAATAAATCATAAACGTTCCCAGTAATAAAGTAGCCATGTTTATCCGTACGTCCATTTATCACCATTTTGCGGGGCCATCATAAGAAGAGCTACCCCACAACCCGCAGCCGATATAGAGACAGACGACGAAGGAGGCGAAACAGCACCAAAAGGCTTTAGTTAACTGGCCGCCCGGTATTCATGATTGTGATATTCATCAATCAAATCAGTTAGAATGATGGCATGTCTTGCATAATGTGTTTGAAGATCATTTGTTGTTATTTTTTTGTGGGTTCGGAGTTTGCATTATGATTAATGTTGCTTGCTTTTTAATAAATTTGGCCTTGAGATGTTCATTTTTATGTTGAGTTATACAAATTTTACTATAGATATAGGCAACTGAAATTACCGAGGTCACGTATGTCGCAGAAC